>VXAY01002655.1:323243-444799 GCA_013399855.1 Oxyruncus cristatus
CGGCCCGCCCGCCCGCGCCGCCCCCCTCCTACCCCAGCCTGCGCCTCAACACCGGGCAGAAGGTGGTGCGCTTCGGCGACGAGGTACCGCGGGGGCCGCGCCGAGCCCGGGCACCGAGGGGAGGGGGCGCCGGCGGGTCTGGGGCGAGCGGTGCTCCCCACCNCTGCGGAGGGTCACGGGCGTTCCTCGCCGTCGGCATCATCCTCCCTCACCGCGGGGAGTTGCCCCGGTGATGAGGTTTACTCCTTTCCCCGCTCCCTGGCTGTGCGGGTGGGCGGGATGGGACACCGCGCGCGGGGGCACTCGGTCACACCGTAAAAGCAGGGAAGGCGCCAGCGGCGGTAACGCTGGAGTGGGTTTTGCAGAACGGAGACTTGGAGAAGAAGCCAGTCCGAGCTCCCCCGACAGCGGGGCATGGCCGTGGCTGGCGCTGGACATAGTCCCTCGCTGAAAATAGGCTGTAGGGAATGTTTACACTGAATTAAATCTCTTCCTTTTTGTTTCTAGTTTTAGACACAGTTAAAAATACAACACTGAAAACATTCCAGCTCTTGGCATGTTTGACACCTTAAAAAAATGCAGCCTGCTCCATGTCACATGCCAGGAAAAACAAGGGTGTGAAAAGATAGATGACACAAAGTATGGATTTTGAACCTTTTAAGAACCGTCTGTCTAATATTAGGCAGAGCGTGGCAGCCCTTCTGGAAATCCATAGGTATAAGGGTACCCGGTGTGGAGCAGTGGGTCGTGTTACTGAGTGTGATCCCTTAAAGAGGAAGGTCTAACAATGCTTGACGAGACCTAACAGTGCTCTTCAGATACTCTGTCTCTTATTCTGTGTATTGTTTCCCTTTGATTTCTTTTCTTTTACATTTCTGTATGATTACAGAGCCAATCTCTTTCGCTGTGTTCGTATAATAACTTAAAGTGACCTATTGTTAATTAAGTGGCTTCTACCAGAAAAAAAAACCAAAACATAATCTGCTTCTGCATTTGTAACCATCAATCCAATTTAAAGAGAACAGTGCTACTTTTAGCCTCCTCTCCAACATCCCTTGCAATAGGATCTCTAGGAAGCATATGAGGCACATTGATTCTGGGCATCATGGTTCCCAAGGAGCTTTGTGCTAGAAGACTGCTGCCTGTGTTTCACCTGTCAGGAAGGTGTGATGTTGTGTTGCACGCACATCGTATCTGAAGTTAGAGAACACAGGGTCAAACTCAGTTTTGTTTACCCTGTGATACCCAAAATTCTAGGTAAATATTTGATAGTAATGGTGAAAGAGAGGTATAGAAGAACACAAGACAACAAATTTGATTGTGCAAACAAACTTGGAAAGGAAACTTAAATCTGAAGTTAGTTGTGAAAGAATTTAGGTTAATGACTGTGAAAAGTAAGTATGTTCAGCTTTCCCAGTCTCGGAGAGCTCTACTGTGCTTTCTGCTTTGAATTATGTGGAACTGGAAGGAAAGCAAGCGTGTTGTAGGCTGTTGTGCTGTACTGTATGGAAATAATAATTTCCTGCTTGACAAAACAGCTAGAGAGTCCATCTGAAATTCAGCGAGTTGTTTCCTTTCCTCTCTTTTCCCCAAATGCAGTTACAAAGTGCATAGTGCTAGCGTTTCTGTAGCCATTAACCTAAGTAGGCATTGTTCATCAAAATACTTGATACAAAGTGTTTAATTTTGGAAGCATCCGCCTCAACTGACTTCCTCCTTGACTTCTAAGCAGAAGTTAATATAAATCTTTTCTCTGAAGAAAAGAGATTCCACTCGTTTTGACATCCTCGATTTCCATTTTAGTTCTTCCAGCCGCACTATTGAGCCTTGGAACCTTTCCTGGCTCTTCATCTGATAGCTTCCTCTCCTCTGGCTCCCTTGCTGGCATTCGACCTGATTGTTGGACATTTGCCCTGGCTCACTAATTGTTCCTCCGTGTCCCGCTGTTGCAGAGCTACTGTGGCCAGCCGGTCTCTTGCCATTTCAGTTCAGCTTTCCAGGCTTGCAAGTGCTTGGTCTACAGAGATTATTATTATCTTGTTGTGTTCTGGTCTAACAGCTTACTGAGTTGTGCTCCTGCTGTCTTTGTAAGATGTAACTGCTGCATGTACTGTGGTCACCCAGCCCTTGCTCAGGGCAATTAGATTGGTCCTGGCTGGTGTCCTTGTCTATTGATGTATGGTATCCAAAGGCAAGGAAAATGGAGAGCAGTCTGCATACCTCAGAATCACTTGTTGCAGCGCTTTCAGTGAGAGTGTTTTGATCTGATGATGCTCTTGCTGACACCTGCTCCAAAGGTTTCAAGTTTCCAGCCACAGCTCATCTTCCCTGTTAACTGATGTTGAAATCTGTAGTGATCTACCTGTGCTTGCTTAAGCATGGAAATTTTATCTCTTTCACCTCACGTTCTTTGGAGGTCTAGGAGGAAAACAAACCAAGGATGAATGATGAAGATACTGATTTACCCATCCAGGCCTCTCACCGTTTCAGTCCCACTTTCATGCGTTTGATCACTTTCATAAGGTGGTCCAGAGGACATATGTAGTGGTCTTGTATCTCTGGACAGTTGGTTGCCTCTTTCTTGCCCCCACCATTTCACATATATCTTTTCTAACACCAAAGTTATCTCCTGAACTCATAGCCCGGGACTGTAAGTTCTCAAACTATAAGCATCTCTTATATTTTCAAAACACCTTTCACTATGTTGGCTGTGTGGGAAGGGTGTTACAGAAAATAGATGTGCAATAACAGGACCATGACATCCTGTAGCCGTGATCCAGTCATTTCATAATGTTAGAGCACTGCAGCACCATGTGTGACTTAGCAAATGTCTAGGGTCAGCTGAATGCCACTGCTTCTTCTCTTCCATTATCTTATGCTCATTGCAGTCATGGAGTTAATAACTGAAGCTGTGCAGGCACTGTGAACGCAGGTCCCAAAGACTGTTTGTGCCAGGACACCAGTGCTGCTCTTTTAATCTCCCATTTTGCTGTCAAAGAACTGTGGGTATTTTTAAAAGTCTCAAAAAGCTTGATGAAAGAAGCTGAAGTACAGGAGTTAGGCTCCCTGATTCCCCAAGCAGGATTTCTCTCAAGCACAGAGTTGGATTGGGTGGTACCCAGTTCTGCTTTGGCAGTTGTGCCTGTGGGCAACATGGTATGGTGGTGAGGGTGTATTTTCTAACACCTCCTACTAGAAAAACCCAACACCTCTTACCTCTCTGTCTTGTTCTCTTTTCTAGGGTTGGCTGGTCTAGGTCATATTTTTCATCTCTTCTAGGCTGGCAGGGTCATTTAACTCCCCCATGAAATAACTTTTGTCTTGTTTACTGAAGATTGAGTTGCTCCCATCTCACATGAGCCCAGCACCAGGAGACTCTTTCTGGCTTCACCATAGTTTTCTGTATCTAGACAGTCTAGACCTCCTGAGTGAGGGCTTTTGGAGGCTGCAACCTTCAAACAGAGCTTCGTCTTTCCTAACAAGCCTCCAGTTACTGGCATTTCTCCATTCATGTCTAATACCCGCAGCAGCAGAAAAGAAGGTTAACTGAACAGAGGAAAATCTGGAAATAGAAGCCAGGATTGAATTTGAATGTAATATAAATTGATTATTTTTGAAATGTGTCATAAGTTATGAGAGGAATAGGTGGAAAACTAGAGTGTATGAGAGGCTACCACCCTTTGCCTGCTGTAGCAGTCAGCCTTTGCTAAGCAGCTGATTTGGTGTCAATTGGTGCCACTGGGTCCTCTGATTCAGTGAAAGTTTAGATAGCCAGTTTACAAGTTCTCACTGTTCTCTTAATACTGTCCAGCTTGAATCCACATGAATTCAAGGTCTGATTTTTCTTTTTTTTTAGTTCTTTTCTTTTTAAATGGATATTCAATATTTGAGCAGTATTCAGTAGCTCAAAGAGTTGGACTTGAAAAAACTAAATTTTTCATTGAAGAAAATGCCAAGTGCTTTAAGAAGTAGTAAGCATTTTATGTGGAGCAAAGACAGGTAGGAGAGTTCAGTTAGCTTCATTCATCGTCTTTTAATAGGGAAGCTTGACTTATCTACCTGAAGGCAGATGTGGTATTTTGTTTTGCTTAGCCTTAAGAACTTTGGCACCAAGCAAAGGATCAACCCTTTTACCTCCCTACTTAAAAATGCCTTAAAGCAACAAATAGTCAATATAGCAAAAACTTTTGTGTTGGGCCTGTTAGACACTTGTGGTTTTTAAAGAACAAAAAATGCGGGGCAGCTTTTGAGTGCAGTTAGACCCCAAAAACCAGCAAGTCCTGTTCTGATAATACTTCTAAGATGCATTTGTTGGTGGGTTTGTGATTCCCAGTTACTGACAGCTGTGCTGAGCAATGCTCCTCTCAGATACGCAGGCATGTTTCTACCAGTGTCTTCCATTTTGAAATTCAGATGCTGTTTTGCAACAAGCTGCCTACATACATCAAGTGTAGTTTGTGATTCTTTATATATTTTGCAGCTGGTTGTTGAAGTCAAGTGTATGACCAGATTTTTGCCTCTCTCTCCCATTTTCGCTTGTCTTTTTCAGCTCTGAAATATGTTGCATGAGGCCCCATTTCTTACAAATAGGTTCTTTCTTTAACAGTGGTGAACAAAAGTTTATTTATTTGCCTTCTTTCTGGAAGAAGGCTTTGTTGTGTGCTGGAAACAAAAGCTGATCAGATATGGATCTTTCCAATCTATGTTGATGATAAATAGCCATGAGGCCTTTTTCTCTAGAATTTTCACTCATAATTCTCTTTTGTTAATATTGAAATAGTTGATTCTTTTGCTTCCAGTTTCTTCAAATGTTAAGAACTCGTTTATTCTACAGCAAACAAAGTTATTTCTCCTATTTTGTTGATGACAAACATGAATCAGGCATTTCAGGTAGGCAACTATTGAAGTGTAATCTCTGGCTTCTCACTTCATCCTCTGCATGTCCTCTGTGTGAGGGCACAAGAGGTGGAGGCCACAAACTTCCTTCCCTTCCCTGGCAATGGACAGAACTCATCAACTGTCTCCTTCATCCTGCCCTCAAGTACAGTTCAAATAACTACGGACATGTATCCTCAAACCATGTCATATCCTTTTATATTCTTTGCTATATCCTATGGAAGATCTCTTGAAAGTGGACAGCACTCCTCAGACTTACTGGCTCTGAGGTGTGCTGGCCTGTGCAGTCCAAGATACAATGAGCCATCCTTTTAAGAAAAGAAAATCTATGGTCCTTTCAGGGAACTGCTCATACCTAACAAGTGTCTACTAATTCCGTCTTTTGAACTAGTCTATGAAAGTCTTAGATTTTATCTCTAACCCGAACTTTTTAATGACTGGTACCAAAATACTGTTAATTCATTTCAAGAGCTTTTTTCTTGCCTGTGCTGGAGGTTGAAGTTACAAGCTGAGGTTCCAACATGTGCGATGACGGTTGAGAAGACATCAGATCCTATGAAATGGGAGGTAGACCTGCTGTGTCCTGTAGGCAGTGATGTATCCTGCTGCATGATGACCTCATACCTTCACTCTGTCTTCTCCATCCTGCTTTTCTATCCCACTGTGGTTGGTCTCACAACAATGGTGTCATAACTGAGTTGAGGGTGTGCAGGGAGCATTGGGTGAAGAGGTCCCTCCCAGTGCTGTCTACACTTGCCTCAGATACAGGAAAATAAAGAACTGGATGTCTTGGATCAAGGACAAGGATGGTCTTTGCTTGCTCCCAAGCTTAAAATTGCTCCACAGCTGGTTTGCTTGTCCTGTAAATGGAAAGAAGACAGAACTTCCTTTAAATTCCTAAGGTAAAACCCACTGGCAGCTATGCCTACATGCCTGGAGCTTTAAGGTGCTGTGACAGCATGTAGGAGTGTTACAGTGTTCTCTGAACTTTATTTGTGTCCTTTACTGCTGTGGTTGAAGTCAAGTACTGATTTATCCAGACCCCATGTGGACAGAGGGGTTATAGTCCTGCCTTGTGCATGACTCAGTGCAATGGTTGGGTTCTCCCATCTCTCTTCCCTTCCGGACTGCGATTCTTGTCATATGTGCTTCAGAGGCAAATGATATAGCCCTAAAATGAGTTTGAAATAATTTGATACACCCTCTGTGAGGCATCACACGTTGAGTGGTGTGGCATGCCCATGCGGTCAGCAGCATAGTGCAAATACTGATAGATACTAAAAACCAGACTTTTACTACCTTTTTTTCCTTTAAATGTTAGTACATCTGAGTATCTGTTTCCTGGAATGAGAGAACCTGGTATTACATTTGTGTTCTTGGCAAAAAATTCCTCTACCAAATTTCCTTTTTGGCCAGAATGTGTGATCCAGCAGAGTCCAGGCTTTTCCTCTTAGATGATCTCTATCAGCCCAGTTCTTTCTAAGAGCTTGGGATCATCCTTATATGTATACCACAAATGCTTTGCTGCTAGAAACCCTGTGCTTCACAGATGAGGAGTAGTTGGGAGAATGACATGTTTTCATGGTTTCAGACATTTTTAATTGTGATCTCAATAGCTCTTGGCCAGCAAAATCTGCCTAGGGTGAAACAAGAGATGGAAAATTAAGAGAATGCTATCAGATGTCTGAGAAATACATTTATATAAAGGCAGAGATCACAAACGAGAAGAAAAGAGCAGTCACAGTGAGATGTGGGGTTCCTGTATTGTCTTAAAACATGATCTAGTTCTGTTATGCTCTGAACAGCAGGAGTGTGAAAGTCCTGCATGGTTACTCCTGGCCTTTCTCTTTCCATACGATATTCCAACTCCCATTCCTTTCTTACATACTGTAGTGGCCAAGCAGGGATATGCTTGGTATGGAGGGTGTAAGTCACCACCTCTACCAGCATGACCATCCAGAGTACCAGTGAGACCCAGCCACGACTAGGAATAGAAATGCAATAGTTTTGTTTTAAGTCTTCAACAAATATGAAATACAGTAATTTTCTTTTTTTTTCACTCCCTCTTTTTTCAGTGTGAGTCACGTGTGTTTCTGGAGGGCATGCCAGGTGTGAAGAGGTTATTTAAAATTCTCAAATCGGGTTTATTTTCAGAAATATAGCTTCTTAAAAGAATCGATTTCAGATTGGGATTTTACTCTGTGGATGTCGTATGGCTCTTTCAACAACACTGAATGCTTACTTCAGACCAGCAATCATTGAAATGGCATGATTATGTGTCTTGTCAGGGCTGGATCCAGCTGTGGCTTGTCCTGATAGCTGCACAGCTCTTTCACTGCCACATGACTACCTGGCTGTGCATGTGCTCTTTGGCTTGCCAAGGGGAGGAAATGGGACTTTATTTCCCTAAAGCCCCTTCTCCTTTTTCTTTTTTTCTGTCCCTGTGTGTTGCTAGTGGCCACCAAAGAAATGCCTAGTAGAAAACTGGAAATATAATACATCTTAAAACTATTTGTAGAGAAACCATTTCAAGTAGTTCAGACCAGGTTAAACCTTCGTATATTTTTTAGATTAAATTGGTATAGTATTAATAACCTTCCCCTCAGAGAACTTGCTTTCAGTCAGTCTTAAAATGTAATCAGCGCCATCTTCAAGTAGGGCTGTCACTTTTCAGCGAGCTGTGTGGTAGTGGTTGTTACAGTTCCAGCAGCATAATGTAATGTCATCTGTATGATGCTTCTCAGCAGGTAAAGTTGTTCTTCTGATTTTTAGTCATTCTTGAATTTTATTTCAGGACATAACTTGGCAAGATGAACACTCAGCTCCTTTCTCCTGGGAAACTAAGGTAAGGATACAGCAATTTTAATGTTGGTCTGTCATTTTATACTTTTCCTTGTACATTTATTGTCTTCATTTTGATACTCGATAGACCAATTTCACCTTTATTCTATGAGACCTGTGTAAGGTGACTGTCCTGCAGTTGAAACAGGACTGGTATACTTTGATTTACATCAACAGAAACACAAAATGCACTTCATGAACTGGGCTTCTGGCTTTGAGTGCAGGTGTAAAACTGATTAATTACAAACTATTTGAGTTTTCATTGCAAACTTTTTAATCAACTTTCCATGTTTATCAGATATTGTATAAACATAACCATGTTTCACTTTGGCAGTCGGAGTAAACTAGCTAGGAAATGGAGTGAGAAAGGTGCAGGTATCTAGTAACTTGATTGGGTTTTTTCTTAAGGCCTGTCTTATGCTTCATCTTTTTATTATGAATTAGAATGCTGTCCTACAACAAATGTAGTGAAACTTGTTTACCTGGGGCTATGGTACAAGCTTTGTGTTATTACATTTCCAAAAGGCAGCTCCTTCAAAAAGAATGTGGTGGGGCTTTTTTTCTTTTTTTTTTTTTTCGGTGGTGGGTTGATTTGGGAGTTGTTGTGTTGCTGTTTTTCACCCCTCACTTTACAGCTGGTATTTTGTTAAAGTATTATTTATGATGGGATTCTCATGGCTCACATGGAGCCAGACTTCTCCATCTTTCTGAACATGCAGTTTGAAGAAATATGGTTTCACCATATTTGTGGTGGGAAATCAAACTTAATTCTTCTTGTTGAAGAAATCCTGGGAACAAAACCACAGCTCATTACCTTTCTCAGCTGGGTACAGGGGACATGTTAATTTAATCATACATTTCAGACTTTGTGTTTTCTGGCTTTATCTGTCAGAGAAAGCTGCTTCGACCCTATTGCCTGGTTTTATTTTGTTTTGGCTTGGGTTCTTTTTGCCCTTGAACTATGTAGATAATCATGTATGAGCTTATGAATATAATCTTGGCCTAATGCAGAGTAATTATTTGGAAATGCCAGTGAACACTAAATTAATTTGGTTGACCCTCGTCGTCCCTGCTCAAGGTCACTGCCTGTAGCTAGTGCCCCATCTGTGCTTTGCAGAAGCTGATTAACCTCAAACTTGATGTGACTCCTGGATCCTGGCAGCCCACAGTGCTGTGGTTTAAGAGAAACCAATGCCAGTCTTCACTTGCCTTAAAATTCCCTTATAAGCTATGATGGTTCAGGAAGCAGTGGAATATTTCCTACAGTGGAAGCCTGGTAGCTCAGGCAAGCCCTTCTGTCTTTCAGAACCTTTAGAAGAAGCAGCCACTGGCTTTTAGTATAATATCAAAGAGGCTTTTTAACATGGGTGTACTTGGGTGAAGCTGCCAAGAAAGGAAAAGTTGTGAGAAAAGTGTGGGCCTCATTGACAATAAGGTGAAATAAATCATATGTTGGAGACAGCGCTGTTGTGTCTCCTCTATTTTTCAGTATGAATCCAAAAACTCAGGTTTGGGCACGTGGCAACTGTAATTGTATTTTTATGCTCTGTCTTGATAATACTTCATTAGTTCTGAATACTTGAACTTCCTGGAGGATAATACTTCATGTAATACACTGACTGGTGATCCAGACTGAGACGCATTTGCACTTGAATGGATTTTCTCTTTAATTGATACTCCTCTTTTTAATGCTTGTATGTCCAGTGAAACATTTTTGTACCCAGCCTGTGGTTTATCACTTTCTGATTAAGGTTATTTCTACTGTCCTCCTGCTGTCTCAAAATGAGGGCCCAAAGTGGATAGATGCACTAGTTTCATGCTTTACTGTAATGAATGAAGGATCATGGAATTATATGGGAACACCCATGTGGCTGCTGAAGAGCAGTGAGATGGGGAGGAGGTTGCTTTAGAAGTAATTGCGATGGCTGATGAAGCTGTGCTTCCCTCTCCCCCTCTCCCTGCTTGCTGACCAGGAATAAAAGCTGTGCCTCAGCTGTAGGTTGAAAAGTTGCCTGACCTTTTCCTCTAGCAAAACTCTAGGGAATCCATTTTGTCTGGCTTTACAGGGCGTGGGTTGGTTGGTTTCTGTGGGTTCTTCCTTTTGGTGCCTCATATTGTATCAATCTGTCAGCCAAATCCTTCGACTGCTGAGTCTTCCTTTTCTAAAGGTGGAGATCTTGCTTCATGCTTACTCCTAGATCTCTTCCCTAACCAGTACTTTAATAAGGTGATACTGTAAGGCAATTTTTTTCATGAGGTACCAGCTGAGGAGAAAGTATCCTTACTGAACTGGTCCCATGTGAGGAAACCTGAATGAGCTGTTCAGTAAGGTTGATGTGTTGTAATGCCCGTGCGATGTCTTGTGAGACAAATCTGTTCTTCCTGTTATTTAAGGCCATCAGGCTCTTTCCATTCCATGAACTCTATCCCATGAAGGGTTATTCTATCCACAATAATCTTTGCCCTGATCTCACTTCAATGCCTGAATGTGCAAGAATGTGCTCTGGTTTACCCAAGGAAGGGAACGTGCCTTTTGCAGAGCAAAATAAAGATGTAAATCAGTAAAACCACCAGGCTTTTTTTTTTTCAACATTGAGACTCAGAAAAATAAAGCAGCAAAATTAGTATTTGTCTGTAACGAACATGAGGGAAACCGAGAGATTAGTGAGAAGAGCAGAGAGCGTGTATTCTCCCTAGATGAAGCCTCTCAAGTGTTACAGCCTGAGAATCCCCCCAGTGGGGATTCTAGTTGATTAGGTATGGATAAATTTTTCTTACTGGAGCTAGTGCAATGGATTCCCTAATTCCATGGCTGTCAAACTTACCCAGAGAACAGTACTAAATTACGGTCATTTTGGGCAGAACATTGTTGAAGGGCTTGATAACTTCACTTGTGTCAAAAATAAGCTCTCTGTGTTCTCATTTTAAACACAAATGTGAGATATGGCTTAAGTCATCATATCACAGCAAACACTTGCATGAGTGTCTCCACTATTTTTAGCTGTTTGATGTGTATGTCTTGTCTTACCTCTTTATTTTTAAATCCTCAAACAAAGCAAAGTAGAAATACCATGTAAATTGCTGATTTAGCTGTTTGACAGCATTAAAAATAATATTTTTAGTAGATAATTATATCACTTCTCCGAAGGAAAACTACTCGGGAAGCAATGAGTTTTCTTGGCACTGCAAATAGGCTGACATTTTAAAACCAGAGATTGAACTGGAGGGAGTGATTTGGTTCACGGGTGGGGCCCTCATGGACGTAATGTCTTGAAATGTGGGTTACATTTTTAAATGGAGCTCTAACCAGGTTTATGAATTCAGGGCATTCTATTTATGGCTTCAGGTTTATGTGAGATGAAAGATGACATTTTGGCTGAGTTTAGCCTTTGAGGTTTCTTGGTTTGTTTGAAGTAAAAATTCAGTGAAACTCAGCATGGACCTCAAGATATAAATGGAAAACAGGAATCATGACTGCGTTTGGAAATAAAATTTCTCTGCAACTCTTCCTGAACTGAGAACTTTGTGGGTTTTGGGGTTTTGGTGTTTTGTTTTGGGTTTTTTTAATTAATTTAATAGTGGGCAGAAAATATAATTTCAGTCTGCCACCTCAGTTAACATACTGATTGTACTGAGCAGCATGGGAATAAGTTGGAATTTATTTCTAAGTCATGGTATTAATGAAAATAGGTTTTATTCCAAATTCTTGAAATTGGCACATACATATCTAAAGATTTGGTTTTCTTGATACAGGTAGAATAGTTGCCAGCTCTCTCTGTTTTCAACAGACCATCAGCTATTTGTTGAAAAGAAAAGCCTTCAAGGTGTGTTTAAAACAAACAAACCAAAGAAAGCAAAACAAGGGAGTGTCAAGCTTCAATCCCTTCAATAATCTGTTTGCTGCCTCCCTGTCTGAATTCCCTAATTATATTGCTATGGAAGGGTTCTAATCCCAGCAGTGATTTAGGAAGAAAAAAATTATGTTGCACTTATAAAGAAACAGTTTGCAAACTGTTTCCCTTATCTAAAACTAAAAGACAGTCTTCAGTATCCTTCATACAAGTCCTAGTTATTGGGGATTTTGTTTTATTTTAAATAGGAAAAAAGTTTAAGAAAAGAGTTTTTTCCTTCCTTCCTTAGCAGCCTGATATTATAATTGTTACAAACTATAATTTGATGTAATTATTTTTACCAAGCTGGCATAAATGGCAGTGCTTCCTTGGAAGGAAAGAAGCGTGATCCCTGAGGTTTTGGGATTAGCTTTCCCTTTAAAACACATGTTTAAAACCTGGTGCTGTAAAACCACTGTTGACTATTAGTTCTTGAGCAAAAAATCCCAACTCAACTTGTGGCAATAGAAGCTGTGTTCAATGGTTATTTTATTCTGCATGGCTAAGTGTTCTCAGCTAAGGATTCAATCTTTAGGCAGTTGTTTTTGAGCATAAAACCAGGCATGTACCAGATACTGTCAGTATCAGCTTGCTCAAGCTAGCTGGTAGCAGTGGCAGACTACAATGCAGTTCATATCACCGAAGAGTATATAATGTGATTTCCTCCAAAGATCCATGCTATATATCTTTGGCATTGTCTTTCTTCTGTATGGACTAAAATGACTTAGATTGGTTTTGAGTAGTTTGCTCTATTTTTTTCCCTTGCAATTTGCCTCTGCTGACCTAACGATTTCATTCTGACTCTGAAAAGATCCTGAAAACACCCACGATGTGCACAGGAAATAAAGCAAAAACTGCAACTACTTTGAGTCCCACATTTATTTTGGTTTTGTCCATTCAGCAAAGCAAAGTCATCTTCTAAATGGTTTTAAAGTTGGCTTTCTTACCTCTGCATTTATCAGGCTGTGCTTAAAACAAGTTGCTTTTGACAGTGTTTCTGCGTTTTTTTTCTCAACAGTTTGGATTTTTCAGCCTGCCAAGGAAAACAATTTGTTTTGGCTGTATTTGCGTGACTGCTTAGTAAAATACTACACATTCCTGATGAGTGAATAACATGCTTAAAAAGTTCCTGGGTTCTTTGTGGTCATCTTGTTTTTAATATAGACTTATGAACTGAGACCTGATTTTATACAGTATTATTAAATCATGACTTTCTCAGTGTGTGGTGCCTCTCTTTCAGAATACATTGTTTCCCATGAGTAGATACAGCCACTGTTAGGACTTGGTGGATTATTGCTGCCTTGAGACTGAAGCTTGGTCTAAATTTTTTAATCCAATAAACAAAATTCCTAAATACCTTAATATCATCTTTTTAAGGAAAGATGGACATACAACTTCCTAAAAACTGCTATTTATAATATTATTCATATTTGTTATTCAGAAAAATGATCAAGACAAGGCACCCTTTATTTGAATCCTTGTAGTAGTTTGGGACCAGAGGTATATGACCGAAAAAAACACAGACTTCCAGGTTCTCTCTGCCTCAAAATACTGCTTAGTGCATGCTTTCACATGCTCTCTCTCCCCCTTCTCTCCTAATGTGTTGAGAAAGATTTGCTCTTGCAACATCTTGAAAATACTACTGCTGTTAATAGCTTTTATTTGAATTCCAATAACTTCTAGAAATTGCAGTTGGAACCTCACTAGCCTGTCTGTAAACTCTTGAGACTTTCTGGGCTGAATAGTTCCCAGAAATGCAATTTGGACAACGGGTAGGAAAAAGAAAATATTTTTATTTTATTCCATAGATAGGTAATTAGAAGTACAGAAACTGCAGCTCATTTAAAGTCATACAAAATCTATGAGAGCAGCGGGGGACTGAAGCACCGTCTCTAGAGTCCCAAACTGTGCCTAAATGAACAATTCACTTTTGACCATGAAATCATACCCCAGTGTTCAGTGTTTGCTTCCCCAAGGTGGCAGCTGGTGGAGTGCCACAGGCACCCTTCTGCTGCTGAATGCTACGTGTGCCAGTGCAGCTCAACAGCAACTCTGCCTCAGCCTGAGGAAAGCAAGTGCACAGCGTGGCCCTTGACAGGCGAGCTGCTACCCTAATATTGACTGGGGCCAGGAGAGATGCTATTCTCGTGGCTGGCATACCTTAAGGAAAAGGAAATGTCTTTTTCAGGGGGTAACTGTCTTTTAAATATCGTTTCCTTTTTTCTCCTGCTGACGCAACCAATTGCCAATTTGCAATCTGATGGAAGAAATTGAGAGCAGAACACTAATTAAAATCACATTTGTAGTGTCTAGTGACTCATTAGAGTGTACAGCACTATTCATTACTTAGATGTCAGCACAGGGTGTTTCATGCATGGGTCTTCTCCATCTCTATGTGAAATTATCTTCCTACTTATGATTCTGTTCTGTTGTTTGGTTTGTTTTATCTTGCGGGGAAGGTGTTTTTTTGTCAATTTTTTTACTTGAAAGATACTGCCTATTAATAATTTTCTTTCATCAGCTACATTTATTAGGGACTTAGTTGTGTTAAGTAACCTCAAAAGTAAAATAGAAGCATGATATATTTCAAGGAATACCGAATATCTTGTGGCTGTTCCACAGAAGTTCTTGGCTTCTTGAACTAAATGCTAAGAGCAGAATTATACATCTGACCTTGCAGAGCTGTATTTACATCATGCTGAGACACAGTGCTTTCAGAACCTGTCAGGGTAGTCTTAGCTTCTTTACCTTCCTTGTGGGAGAACACAAACTCCTGAAGAAATATTTTCATTTGGATTATTCCATGTCAGGTTATGAACTGTTTGATATCCAAAGCATACCATGAAACAAATATGCAATCTTAAATGTCAGGTGGCCCTGTCTTCTGAAATGTAAAGGTACACCCCACAATCTCCATACTAAAAGGACAAAAAGGACATCTTCTTCAGAACATGCATTTACGAGTAGGTTGGAAAGGCACAGCTGCCTGAAGTTGTGCTGCAGTGCCACGCTCTTCTCTAGAAAGTGATGCGCCACTTCCAAAACAGACCTTTTATATTTGGGCCCATAGAAAAGAACATAAAATATGACCCGAGTTAGTGTCTTTAGCTCCACCGCCTAAGAACTTCTCAGGAGGGCTGGCTTTGCTTGTCTGTCTTGCTGACATTGAGATGCAGAGCCATCTCCTTGGTTTACTTTTTCTAATTTTTTTTTCTAATGGGCTCCTGCCTCCCTTCCATCAGTGTTTTTGCTGGGTTTTATTTCCAACGCTGTCCTGGTGGATCTGGGGTTGTGATAGCCCCTCTGCCCTCTGGGCACTGACCTTCCCTCTCTCTTGGGCCGGGGGAGTGAAGGAATCATTTTACTGACAGTGGCTCCTGCTGTGATGGCCTTTAGCTACTGTCATCCCTAGTGTGAGCCCTGGGACAGTCTACTCAGAAGGCGGTTGAGTGTTGAAGGATAAAAAGTAGCACTTTTTTAATTCCTACATGACTAGTCTTACACATTTTAAGTGTTCCAAGATGGATTTTTTTTTTTAATCTGTCTTTTATTTTTCCTTTTGGATAGTAGGGAAGTGCAGGTCTATTTTGTACTGTGTTATGGGTTTTTTAAGCTGGGATTTTATCAGTTCTAAAGTCGTAAAGCGTCTTAACTTCAGGATGGTAAATCGCTATTCAGTAGTGCTGCCAAATGAGCTTAGGGAAATAAATCCCTGTATTTTAATGTAGGGAATGGCAGTCACTGTAAATAATCCTCAACACCAGTGCATCTATAGTTTGTTTATGCAAAATTTATCTAAGGATAAATCTTCTGTGCTTAGGTTTACGTCATGATGTTGTTTAAAAAGAAATTGGAGCACCAAGGTTTTCCTCTTAGTTTTTTGTAGGCAGCGTGGGGTGTTGAGCTGTTTGGTAAGAGTTGTGTGTATCCTTGCACTCACCTTACTCTAGCTGATTTATAATTACTTCCAGCTTGTTTATGGTCTGCATCTTTTGATAACAGTATATTCTTAACGAAAGCACAGAGCTTGGTGCTTCCTTGCCTATAACTTTGGAAAAATAATATATCTAATTCTTTAGAAAGGTCAGATGTAAGCCCATGAATCAAATTATGTGTAGGCAGCTGCTGACTGTTTAAAAAAAATTGTTTTATAAATAATCAGTTGCTGGGTTAACAGTTGCTCTTTGATGAGAAGTTTCAGAATATTAACTACTAGTCGTGTGAGACCTGCTAGAACTAGAGTCCCTTTGAACTTAACATGCACAATAATGTAGGACTCGAGATCAAACACTTCTAGTGAAAATGATATGCAACTAGGACTTGTTTTAGAATCAGGCCCATAGATACTATTGCAGTTTTATTCAGAAAGGCTGGGTAATGAAGTAGAAGGGGAAAAAAACATCACAAATCTGTAATGAACTTCTAAAGTATCTATTAACCATTTGTAGGAAAAGCTACAACTCGTCTGAGTTTTTTCAAACCCAGTCAGGCCCATGGTGACAACAGCATAATTCTAACAAGTCTAGACATTAGGTTGCTCTTTCCTGGCACTTGCTGTGGTGCTGTCTGTGCTCCTAAAGATGCTTACATGTTTCTCAGAGTGAAATAAGGCTTAACTTTCATTAGCCTAAAGAATGAGCAACTAGTTGACAATCATTTTACTGAAGTGGTGGTAAGTAAAATGAAAATTTTGAAATACTGTTAGCTTTTGGGTGACTTTTGCAAGATCTGTATCATGCATTAACTGTTGCTACTTGCTTCCTTGACCCAGTGTTACCTGTCAGAAATGACTGCAGCTATTTGCACTGCAAGTAAAAACAAAACGAGGTTCTGGAATAGGTGAAAAACTGGTCCTGCTGGTGTTGTTTCTTTTCCTTCAGAGGGGCATTAGAATTGTAAAATTACTTACCTGTGCATACCCACTACATCTAATCCTCTATCTTGGAAGTAGGTGGAATTGTAGCCAGCTATTTCAAAGGCTGTAGTGGAAGTTTGTCTTTTAAACTACACTGTAAACCTTTTTTTGCTTAATATTTTCATGTAAAGCATCTATGACTTTCACAATACATCTGCAGCTGTTCTGATGTTTTAGTGTCACTATTCTAATGTTTCAGAGCTGTGCACGCACTGAGTAACTCGAATATGATTGCTTGATTGCTTTCTCTGACTAATCTGCTGCAGGTCTTGGACTCTTACATTTGCTTGCAGTTCAGACTTTTAAAAATTATTATTTTTGTGACACTACGAAAATAGACATTTATTGAGAAAATAAGTTAGCTTTGCTGTGTATCTGTTCTCTGGGAGTTGCCTCACTGTGGGCAAAGATGTTACCTCTATGCAACAATGTTGTGAGGTCACTACTGTCTTTGTGAGGGGCTTTGAAATATGTTTTTCTTTAACCCTGAACAGAGTCAGATGGAGTTCAGCGTTGCATCTCTATCCATACAAGAACAAGGTGGTGCCCCGTTGCAAAATGAACAGAGGCAGCCAGTTAAAGCAGCACCTGGCATCCAAGTCCCTAAATCTTCTCAGGCCAATAAGACCCCTGGCTCTGATGGGTTGATAGCACCGAGAAAAGAAGAGGAGTCCTCTTTCTGGAAGATAAATGCAGAGCGCTCAAAGTTTGAAGGAGACAAGTCTGAGTTCCAGTCCCTGACCCCCAGCCAGATCAAGTCCATGGAGAAAGGAGAGAAACCCCTTCCCTCTTTTTACAGACAAGAGCCTACTCCAAAGGAGATGACAAAAGCTGAGAAGCCCAGCATAACTAAACCAGAGAAGTCTGTTGCCCCCGGCCTACCTTCTGTATCTCTCGAATGGGAGAAACCTCGACCTACTCAACTCCCTACTAGTTCTCTAGATGACTTCTTTCTTCCTGACCCACCACAGGATCTGGCATCATCTAGGACAAACAAGGAAGATGCTGATGGTACTATACTTACAGACCCACAAATGCCTGGACAGGCAAGTACTGCTATATCCACTGTCCTTAGATTTAAAATCTGTATAGTACATTAAAATCTGAGAGGGCCACTCTCAAAGATCAGGGACTCCATAAAGCTTGCAGGCTTTTTATCTTTCAAATGTGAAGGAGTCTATTTAACCTTTTATTTAAAAGTCTGTTTAATGCATTAACTTCAATTAAATATTTTTTAACACACTGGATAAAGGCGTAATTAAAATATAACACTAGAAATGCTGACAAGGCACCCAGTGGCTAATTGACAGCAAGCTACCTAGTAACTTGCTATATAAAGTAAAATAGATTGTGTGAGGGTTTTTTTTGTTGAGTGTGGGGTTTTTTGTTTAGTTGGTTTGGTTTGTTTTTAGGGTTTTTTTGAAACAGCAAAACACTTAATGGAAAGAATCAATTTTTTAACTTGCAAAGTAGATAAACCAGAGTCTAGGCTAGGATACTTCATTGGTACACACAGCATAGTGATGAATGGTGAACTAGTTTCTCAGCTGTTTCAGGCAATAGCCTGACAGCCACTTCCCAGTGCTTTGTCCCAGGCAGCTGGGCTGCTTTCAAATGTTTTTTCTCTTAAAGTCCAAAATAGAAATAGAATGGGCTTCCAGATTTAGCTTTCTGAATGTTTTTTTTAATAAAAAAACCCAAACAACCCAACAACAAAAAATAACCTTAAGCAGCTCTATAGCCAATTGAAGCTATTTTAAAAGCAGATGCTGAGATGCTGATCTGTGAGAAAAGAAAGGGAACAGCAGGATATGACACAGTGAAGGAAGGAAAAGAAAGAGATCTGAAGCCTGAAAACTGTGAAGTAGAGAAGAGGAGTTAGTCTTCAAACAGGGCTGGGGAAGTTCTGTTTGTAATCTGTGGCATGACTCTGGCAATAGCCTGACACATTACTGTGCATCTTCAGCACATGGCATAGCTTTTTCTCTACTATGTTTTCCCAACTGTGATTGTTTAAATTCTGAACAAGATCATGTAAGGTCAGGAAGATACAAAATGAGGTCAGAAAGATACAGAGTGAGGTAGCTCGTTGCAAGAGAAGTGGCAGCACTTAGGAGAGAACAATACTTAAGCCACTTCAGTATTTGAAGCCCTATGTTCAGTTATTTTTTCTGAAGCTAAGAGATAATGCTTACTGAGCTGTTCTGCTGCAAATTGTGACCACGGCAATACCTCTAATTTAATTAAAGGCTTTGTCATGTTTTCCTACAAATTAATGATTTGCTAGTTTTAATTCTTTTGGGATTTTTTTTCAAGCTAACTGAAATAGTTTGAAAAGCCTGATTTTTTTCTCTGTGGAAAAACAACACCCCCCCATGTCAAAACATGAACAAAGTAGCAAAGAATTTTATGTATCATAGAATTTTCTTCCTTCCTCTTTTCTGTATTATCTTCCCTGTTCCGGAAAGCCATGCTCTAGGAAGATAATCCAGAGACTCACCTGTGCCTCTTGAATACTTTTCCTGAACTCTAAAATCACTTCAAATGTTGTGGCTGAAAGTTCAACACTGCAGGAGTGAACATGTTCTTGATAGCCTAGTAAATAACTTGTCATCAAAGTTTAAACTGTGTAGTGTCCTGGAAACAACTGGATATAATTGCAACAGACAATCTGTTGAATTAGTGATGCTTGTCTTCTGTGTTTGTTTCATTCTCTGCAATTCCCACTCTAGTCTAAAAGGTTGATCTTTATGAATTTTTCCAAGAGGAAAAAAAATAAGTTTTTGCCTGCAATCCATGAAAAGAATTTTATTTTTATCTGCAATTGCCTTTTTGGCCATCGTGAGTATTCTTCCACATTTAGCATTTTATGGTATAGGTATTTAGGTGTCCTAGAGCGAGGTGAAGACCTTGAAATATTGGCAGACAGAATTTTAAATTTTACTTTGTAGATAGGCAGTCAAATACTGAGTTTGTAATACCATAACTAACAACTACATATTATTTCTTTTCTTTTTTTCCCCGGCAGACTAGTACAAGCAATGTTATCTTGAAGACTGGCTTTGATTTTCTGGACAACTGGTAAAAGATACTTCAAAACAGATCAAACTAATTTTGAGGAAGGAGTGGAATACCTTTCAGCTTGTATGTTAATTTACTAGAATTTGTGTCTTTTTCTAGAAGTAACTTTCAAACTCTTAAATGTTGCCTTTGTATAAACTTTTGTAACACCGTATGCATTTTTGTTTTTTAAACAGTGATAGAAGTGTGGATTCATTTGGATATTTTTTTAATATCTCTTAAAATTTTTGGTAGCTACTGTATTGAGAGGATGGGAGAAGTTACCGTACACATGTTAAAGAAACACAAATGAGAGTCTCTGTATCCTAGAAATGGAACCTACAGGACCGGATTGCTGTTTTCAATCAAAACATTGCTAGCATGGCTTGTAAGAAATAGTGTTGCACATGCAATGGTTCCGAGTAAGAAAAGCATTCCATACTTCAGATAGCTAGCAAAAGCAGTATGAAAAACAGACATACAGAATCGCATTGATTTATGGATTTCCTTTTGTTTGAAAGTTACTTTTGTACCACTTATTGAGAACACTTTTCTTCTGAAGAGGGCAAAGGCATTGCCAAAATGATGGATCCAAAGAAGCACTGTGTTTGTACCCTACAAATCTGCTACAATAACATAAGAGTGTTAGAAAAATGACACGTAGAAATGACAGGTGTTTCTGCTCTCTGGATTAAAGACTTGGGGGTGGGTAGAAGGGAATGGAACAACATCTAGTGAATCGGCGAAATTCTTCAGGGAACACAAGCCTAACAATTTCACTGCCTCCTTACGAGAGCATAACTCTTCATAATACTAGTGCTGGAACTACAGCACTGAGAATTTCTGGAGTGTAGACTACCTTCATGTCAGGAAACCACTGTGTTTATGGGAGGTCATAGCAGTGTAAGGCTTTTTTGTTTTTAAGCAGCTTATCGTCTCAAGGACTCATGAACTTTGGTGCTTTTTCCTCCTTGTGGGTACATTCCCTTTAGTGTTCAACATCTGGGTTACATTTGTTCCTGAGGTGCAGAGAGGCATCTCAAGGTGGCCCTCAGCAGTCTTGCCTCCAGTTCTGCTTTTGAATGATCTTTGGTGTTAAAAATGTAGAGAACAAGAGTAGCTGTCATTTGAATCTGTTGTCTCTGAAATGCAGCATGATTTACACACTGATTCTCACTGTGTTTACCTCACCTTGAAGCCTTAATTCCCCTACGCACAGCAAGTGACTGGTCTGCTCCAATGCCAAAGGTTTGACTTTACCCTTTACCTCAGCAATAGTCCCATAGCATTTGTTTGGGGTAGAAGGCAAAACACAGGGCTCTAATGGGTCCCAGCCAAGGCTATAAGAAGGTCACCATCTCCTAGACTGTAATTGTGCTAGGCTTCTCATGGATTAGCACTTGACATTTGGTTTGGTGCCAAGGGCAGTTAAATGTGCAGAATTGGATGCAGCAGGACTTTTTTCTACCTGTTACAGGAAGAGTTTGAAATGTCCTGGAAGAATCCTTACCTCTAATTGGTGTGCTGCTTTCTCTGAACAAGCAGAGTGTGCTGATAGAGCATTAAAACTCACTTGTTGATCAAGGAAAATGCTGTAAGTACGTCCCTCCTTCCACTCCTCCCCACCCCCTACTCCCCCCAAAAATTGAACCACCAAGCCCAAATCCTCCAATTTTTCTAGTGTTTTCTTAAGAGGTTTCTTAGCTAAAGGGGAAGATTGCCACAGAGTTGAAGTCGTTGCATAGTCGTATTTACAGACTTCTGAAAGCATATTTACATTCTTCCTGAGGTGTACAAACTCCTGTAATTCATGGATATTATCTCTGCATTCAGCAGTTCAGAAAGTACTTGTTGTTACCATCCTGGACTTTTTTAATTAGTTTCACTTTTTTAGCATTTGCTACAAGCATCCAGCACTAATACAGCTTAGAACAACTGTAGCACAAAGTCTTTAGGTGTATAATTAGTGGTGACTCGCACCTTTTTTCAATGCTGACAAATGTTAATCTTGGGGTTTACAGTTACCAGTGAATCTAGTTTTCTGTACATTGAGCTGCTGAAGAGTTCTAAATCCAAAATGAAGATGCACATTCTAATCTTCCTGTGGTTTGGGGAGATCTGAAAACAAAGTCTTCTACTGTTGAGGAGTGTTACATTAAATCTCTGCTAAATACCTTAAAGCTTCTTAGGGAAGAACCTGGGCTGCCTGTTTCTTCCATTGGCTAACTCAACCCTAATACACATTGGGACCAGCTGGTAGAACATGCTGCAGAACTTTTTACTTATCCTGGTAGGTTTTTCCTGTGCTTAACGAGAGTTGATGCTCCTTCTTTCTTGAGTATGTTTTTATTAAACATTCTTACAAAAAAAATTGTACTTGGTCACATTTTATATTAACAATGTTTTAATAAAGTCACTTTAAATAAAACGTTCAAGGCTGTTGTGGTGCTTTGTGTGTTGTCCCTTATACTCTGCTTTCCTCAGTGCCATTCAAGTTTTTTGGGGCATCTTGAATCTTCCTGAAAGGCAGCCAAGAATGATTTGATCTAGAACTTATAAACTGAATTTTTTAGATCAGGATAAAAGAAATCCACACACTTCAGCTATTTTTTCAAGGTGTTAAGTGAATCTTTTGGGAAAGTATCTTTGCTTTATTATTTCATCTGACAGCTGGGGACAGGATGAGATTTTGTAAAGACTAAAATCTGTTTGTACTTCACTGTAATAGACTTAAACCTAACACACACTCCCCCCTCAATATCTTCAGGTAATCCAGAGCAGTATCTGGATCATTATTGCAGGTGCAATTTGAAAACTCATATCGTGGTTTAGTCCCAGCTGTCAACTAAACATCACAGCTGTTTGTTCACTTCTCCCAAGCAGGATGGGGGAGAGAATGGGTTATGTGTGGGTTTTAAAAGCATGTCACAAAAACAAAGGTGCTGGCAGAGGCCACTGGGTAGTCTCACTTTCTGCCTTTTGTCCTATGCAGCAAGTTCTCTAAGTGTAAGAAAGGGAATCAAATGTGCAGCTACAAGAATAGTTTTTCTTCTGCTTGCTCACGTCTTCAAAAATGTATTTTGAAAAACAATTTGGTTTATACTTGGGCTGAATTTCCAACAACAACTAAAAAGGCATTTGAAGAAGAATTTGGAAAGACTCGACAGGGGTGGTATTCCAACTATATTTAGGATCTGGCCTACACATAGTTCACTTCAATCTTGTCTAAGCTCCATCTCAACTTTTAAAAGTTCTCTCTAATAAGGCAAATCCACAGCATGTGGGCACCGTCTTGGCATGAGGAGCCACGAGGTCTCATTACTGACCAAAGACTTGTAAAGGCAGAGTAGAAAAGATGCTGTGGCCGCCTGTCGGATAGTGATTGTTTTATTTGCTGGTGACTTGAGCCGTCATTGCTGAGGTTCAGACAGCACAGGGCTGTTTTTGAGGTCATGGCTGTGGGTACTGGAGCAGCATCCAGCAGGCAGAACCCTGTTGATCACTCAGCAACAGCATCCCCTAAAGACCTCGCAAGTCATTTCCCTGAGATACAAACCAGACTTTGTAGGTGTTATCTAAACAGGGCCCCAGGCTGTGCTGTCCAGGTTTGCTCGTGACGCCCTTAATTCAGTATGTTCATGTTACCATGAGGACAAAACCATAATTTGGCTGTCCTACAGGTGAGTTAATGAGGTAATGCCTCTACAGAGCAGGTAAGCCAGGCACAGCCAATTCTTCTCAACAGAACACTTTCTATGTTCCTCTTGGAGGTCTCTGTTACTGTCCCCTTTTCACTAGTGTGCTTTACCCCTCAACATATAATGTAACCAAGTAGTTCACAACGAAGAGCTACATCTTCATCTGACCTCCCACCATCTGGGGAGCCTTCACAGCACCTCAAGTCAATGAATGTGGGGTGGGAGGTGATCACAAGATTTGTTTTAATCCCTAATTGGCAGTTCCTCAGTGGTACTGAACTGAACCCAAAAGACACAGATCTGTGACCAAGTTTATTCCATAAACGGAGCAGAGAAGAAAACCTCACCATCTCATCCTTCTCCTTCAACAGACCCTTTGGTCCCCTAAGATTTCCTTACTAGGGTCAATGCTCCTTCCTGTTCTTTTTGCTCTTCATAGTGAAGATGACAAGGGAAAGTGTGCAGCTCATCTTGCATCCTGATTTTCTTTCCAGGACAAGTTCACGTGCTTAGCACAATAAAGGTACATTCTACTGTGGCAGCTACTGGGACGGACAACCAGGCTTGGCTGAAGAATGGCAGCCGTGTCTCTACTCAGCTTCAACCTAACACTTTACTTTTAAAGTTTACCATTTTTCTGTAAGAATCAGTGTGGATTTTACTCAGAAAGTCTTCTGGTACAAAAGATTCCATTAGGCAACCTCTAAGTCACAGCATTTATGAGCTCTGCTGCCTAATGGCTGCAAAACTTGGACCTCATACAGGACCAAGATACAGGGTTAAATGCTCTTGGTAGGTCAGGACCTTGCTGGGATGCCAACAAACCAAAAAGCGTGTAGCTGCCATGAAAATAGCTTACTGTAGCTTTCCTATAATGCCTGTCTCCAAAATGAACAAGGGAATGGAACAAAAAATCGATGGGGGAAGGAAAGAGTTGTCTGTGATTTTTGGACAGTTCAAGTTCAGTGATCAACCAGAGGTTTCCACAGGGGCCTGACCTCAGCCCTGGTTTCTCTTCTTACCAGAAATGTAAAGAGTGCCAGTGACCATGAATTTCAGTGAGTCATTTGTCTCGAGCTTGTTCTCTGAAGCCCGATAACCAGAGTTGAAGGCAGCCTTTGAAAATCTCCCACTTGCAGTAGGTGCTAATTACGTTATGAGGATTGTTTTTGTTGCTGTAAAATGACAGCCACTGTGAAAAGATGTGATGGCAGGGTGATGGGAGAAGAAGAAAAGGTGATGGAAGAAGCAACAAAGTTTGGATGGGAGGGGAAAATTCACCGTCTGGGTCCTCTCCACCGTGACATTTCCAAGCTCTGTGAGCTGAAGCACTGGCTCCACTAAGCTTGGTGGCAAAATTTGTTCTGACTTGGAGGAAGCCTGGACTTCATTACAGCTGTTTGTTATTAAAAGCTTGACTGAACATCCTGCTCTCCTTGCCACATTTTTCAGAGCTTACATCTGCCAAGAAAGAAACTTCTGATGTGTGCCTATAAGCTTATGTTTAAGAAACCCTGCTCTGGCCCGAGTGTTGTACTGATCCCTTTCGGTTCCTCCCCTGTTTGGCTGCAGCTCAGTTCCTCCAAGGCACAGAATACTGCAAATGTTTGTGGTCAGTAATTACATCTCTTTTTTTAACTTCTCCATCCTTGAGAAACTGAGCTGCTGTGAGTGATTTAGGGCACCTAGGAGGGCATCTAGGAGGGCACCTAGGAGCTCCCACCAGGCTGGCAGCAGTGCAAGCAGTGACCAATGACCTGCAGTCTGAGGCACACTGAGCTGGCTCCAGAAACTGAGTCTGGCCAAAGTTACTGCAAAAGTACCAAGAGATGAAGGTTTCTTGGCCCACTGCCCTGCCAACACAGGAGTACTGCTTCTTGCATGTCCTCTGTTTCATCCTGTCTGGCTCTCATCTCACCAAGACAATAGTTTTGCTGTCATGGAATGTCATGCAGTGTTTTATTAGTGAGAAAATGTGAAGTTGCAGGACATTTTTATAACATAGGTAGGCAGCAGGGACTTGCTTTCACTGTGGTACACCTGGCATGTTAAATTTCATGAAGATCTTGTCTGCTTTTCCTCCAGAAACCTCAAAAGGAGTTGAGAAAGGCGAGATGGGGGGGGAAAATCCCAGATCAAATAATTCTGAGTGCCCAATCTTTGGCCAAGTTGTACCATACCTCTGCCACGAGCCTTGACCCACTAACTTTGGTGTCAAATCAACAGACTCTATGGAAATCCCACAACAGTCCCAAGGAAGCTTCTCATCACTAGGATTTCACCAGTAACATCTTAGGAGCACCTATGACTAGGAACAAGCTTAGTGAAGAGCAAAGTGCCCTCCTGTGTTTTTTTCCACCTGTTGGTTGAAAACCAATCCTGGCTGGGAGCAAGCAAAGCTTGCTTATGAGTTAGATGAACCAGCTTCTACCCTGTAACCACATGAGTTCCTTGTCACTGATGCATCCGGCACCTCTCTTCCAGGAATGACATTCATTCTCCCCATTCCCAGCATGGCATGAACTTGCCAAGGCACCAAGCCAGATCTCTCAGACCTAAGCCAGTGATGGAGACCTCTCCCTGCCCAGACAGTCACTGGTCTAGGTCACTCCTAGTAGACAGCTGTCCATTTTGGGCTATCCGGACTCTCCAGGGCTCAGGGGGAGGGTTGATGTTGATGGGCAGAGCAGGAACCAAGAGTTGGCAAGGTGGGTACTAGCTTGCCAGCCTCCAGCCCAGCCTGGCCCAGCACTGGGCTTGCCATTTTAAAGGAAGATTTCCCCTCCCAGGCTGCCAGCTGACTCTCCAGCAGCACGGATTGTTATTGCAGCAGCAGCTTAGCAAAAGACCACGTGCCAGGACAGGACACTTTTTTCTTAAAGGCATTTGGCTGGCAATAGACCATAAGCCAGGCACCAGAGTCCACCTGCAGCCCACCTGCACCCCACCGGTGCCATCACTGACCTTCAGGGCAGAAAAACTTTTCGTCTTGAGCTGTTATTGGCTCCCTAATTTTCTGCCTTCCTGCCAAAGCCCCCACCCCTGCAGCAAGCACCTCGGTGGAGAGGCCACAGGAAGGCTTCAGCAGCTACAGCAAAGTCTCCTAAAACTCAGTTTAAACCCTCCTGTGCAAGCTTCTCACACATGCCTGGAAAATCAGGCACAGAAGTATTTGCAAAGCATGGACATTTAGAGACCACTGGATTTTTGTGGGCATTCTTCAAATATATTGTTTTTGTCTCTCTCTACATCTTTTTTTTTCTCCCTTAAGGGTGCAGAGCCCTAAGATGTTCAGAGCCAGCTCTCGGTCCCTCTGCTGGCATCAACCCAACTGCCAGGTCACCAGCTTCCCTCCACCTTTTCCTCACACTGAAGCCCAACTCTTTTCTCACTCCAGCACCATTCCCTGAAGCGAAATGACTTTCACCAGTGCAGAGTCACAAGAGTAGATGGAAAAACTGGGTTGTGATGGTGATGTCCTGGTAAGGGGAGTTACGTGATGATAAAAAACATCAGGGGTGGCTTCTGAATCTGGTACCACAGGTTTTACCCAGCAGTTGGTGACCTCAGTTAAAGAGGACTTCAACTGACATGAAAAAAATCCAAATCCCAACTCCTTTCAACTGTACAGATTCAGTTAAAATCCATAAAAGCAACAGCACTGAGTCCTTTTTATTTCATTTGCGATGAGTCCCTCAGGGCATTACTTTTGCTAGAAATGCCATTAGCATTTACAGTTAAGTTCACTGGGAGGCACTTCTGGTTTTAATTACATAGCCCTTATAATGCTTCCTCTGGCACTGTCTTAGTATGGAAAAAATGAGCCTAGGATGTAGAAAGATAAAAAAGCTATTAATTCCAGGGCTAACAATGCCAGATCAGTATAGTTACAAACAGATTTCTCTCTGTAACCCAGCCCAAACAGCTGGCTTTCAGTGTCCAGACAGGAATGCATCAAATATGACAAAAATGTCTTTATCTGGGGGAGCTAATTTTAGATACTTTTTTTTTTTTCTTTTGGCCAGGCAGTAGAAATACATAGAGAAGAAATTATTAAATTTCCAATTAAAAAAATGTTTTTGTAGGATACCTTGCACCCAGTGTTTCAGAAGCAGCCTCCCTGCTACATCCGTCACAGGGATTCTGGAGCGGCTGCTCAGCTGTGCTGCTGCACCCAGCCAGCAGCACCCATCCATCCTGTCCCTTCTGCAGCTTCTCCCTGTCCCTGTTGGGGAGATGGACAGACCATGATGGACCAGAGCTCAGTCTCTCCGGGGACTCCTAGCACATGCAGCCCAGCCTAATCAGCACTCAGCCAAAACACCTGGACTTCAGGGAAGTTGCATTTGCCAGTGGCTTCCACAGAGCTGTGAGAGGTGATTGCCACTACCCACGGTGTCTCAGCTTCCAGACCAGCACTCACCCCACATCCTCACCCACCTTGGAGAGACAAAAGTCAAGCACCGAACCGGTGGGTGAGCAAAACAGGTCCCTACCTCACCAAAGGGGAAAATCCAGCATCTCAGAGCTTCCCACTGCCTCAGGATAGGGCTGAGATATTCACAGTTTGTATGAAAAAAAAAGGACCCAACTGCTCCAGCATCCTAATGGCACTCAAGTGATGGAGCTCAGTATCTGCTCTCACAGCTGAGCTGCCTGTTCAAGGCTGAGACACTCCAAACACACCCCAGTGAGGGCAGTGACCCTCCTGAAACAAGGGGACCAGATCCCTGTTGTCAGACTGGCTCAAAAAGAGTGGCAAGACATGCAAGTGCATTCACCACACGTAATTTTATAAGGATAGTGATTGTAACACAGTTAAAGAGAGAGGGAAAGCACATGGCACATAAACAAGTTGTTACTGGAGAGGTGCACTGAAAGATTTTTAATTGATCCAGAGCTCCTCTGTTTAAAAATTCATAGGCTTCAAGTTACTCTTGCCACATTTAAGATTGCTTTTGAGTTTAACAGCCTCAGCACTTGCAACCAGCTACCTGCAGAGTGTGGTCAGTGCAAAACCCCTCATGAGCAGCTGATCCATTTTGTGTAACATGTTCTCTTTCCATGCCCAGTCATTGCAGGAGACAGCACAACTCAAAATCAGTGGTGATTGTAGGGAAGGTGCGTTCACACTCCTGAAGGACACCAAGTGTCAACAGGATGTGAACTAGTATACACATATATTTTTAAACTCAAGAAACTGGGGCTTAGAAATGCTCACTCTTAATAACAGCAACTGAAACATTGAAAAGCTGCCAGCGGTTCTGCCTTCAGCAAAACTCCAAAGATCAGAGTCGGCTCCATCTGTCACATTGTTTCCAGAGCAGATTGTGGCATAGCCCAGCTCTTTACTGTCCCTTTTGGCAGTAGTACTGGGCTTCCACCCTGAAGCGCCTCTGCTCGCTCCAGTGCCAAAGGGATGATTGGGAATGGAAGCCATGGACAGCCAAGCTGCAGGGATTGAGGCAATGCTGTGGGACACCTCTGCTCAACTCTTTGTCTGCAAACTCAGCATGACCTCAGAATGCTAGCTTCTCTAGGGAGAAGCCCTTACAAGTTGCCCTGAAGGGATGCTGGTCGTGTGTGTATAAAGCACATAAAGCCTAAGGACAGTAACACTGACGTCTGTTGACATCTTTTGAGGTCCAGCTAGATAAAGGCCTGTGAATTAGATTTTTTATATATGAAATAGAAAATTAAATTAGAATATGAAAACTTCCCGGACAAAGCAATTGCTAATAACCATGGTAAAGACAACGTGCTCACGGCCCTCCTGGCCCATCTCAGCCTCAGTGAGACTAGTGATGTCAGTGTTCCCCTTCCCAAATTACTTGCAGCCACAGTTCTTTGCTGTGAAGACCCAAAGAGAGCCCCTGCCTCAGCTGACTGTATGAGGTGTAGCCCAGTAAATGAACTTGCCAATTTTATTATTACAGGACATCATTTGCTCCAGTGTTGAAGTTATTCCAGAGATCTTTTCTGCACTGAAATTCTTCAGATATTCTCTTGATAATGCAAAGTACATCAAGACTCCCTTTCTGAGACTTCCAGTGAAAGCAGTGGGCTCTGATCCTGGCGTCACCTCCAGCTGGATGCCAGCACACAGCTCAAAGCATCATTTTAATCTCCTGAAAAGCTGCAAAAAACATCTGCTGAAGTCACTTCGAAGCAGCCTCATGGCTGCTGCAAGTGCAAGAAGTGCAAGAAATAGACCTTTGTAAGTCACTTGAGATGGTAGCAAAGATGTCTTTCTGGACTCTAGATGAAGGCACAGGTGGAATAAATGTCCCCACACAGTGATAGGCTCCATGCTGTGACCTGCACAGGACTGCTGCTGTGGTGTGAAATTGTGGCTGGCCAGTTTACCACTAGCAACCCGAAAGCACTTCCCACACTGAGGTGTCCTGCAGAGGTGGCACCCACTCGTATGCAATAAAGGCAAGTCTTTCTCAGAGTAATTCATTCTCAGTAGAGTCTATGGAGAAACTTAAATTCAAAATACACTTACAAACAGAAAAGGTGGCCCTAGTTGCCAAACACGCCTGAGAAAGATCTTCCTATAGCCCTCGGGTGTTTCAGGACACTCGCACATAGTGGGAACAGCGCTGATGAGGGACCTGGCACATCCCATCTGTGCATACGTGGTGGCCATTTCTTGAGGAGGGCTTCCAAGCTCTGAGCAAGGGAACAGGGCCCCTCTCTCCCTGATATCTCTATGCACTGTGTTTCTGGCAGGTGGTTGTGGAAATGTGTTCCTGCTTGGAAAACAAGGGCTTATTGTGCCTCCAAGAGAAGGTAGACCCGGCATTTCACCCATGCTTGTGCTGATGGCTGACATAAAGAGAAGTAGCACCTCCAAAATGCCTGTCATGGTGTGCACACAGGCCAGCTTTTGAGCCACTGTTGGATGTACTTCCCACTCATGGATCTATAGCTTTTTGTTTATTTTTAACCTCCTTTGCAAACACAGCTAAATATCCTGCCCCTTGGCCGGAGACACTAACAAAGTTTCTCCACTAATGATGTCCTACTGAAGGTCAGTTTTGCAGCTTTCACAGCAATCTACAGAGCAGATCCCCTTGGCTCAGGGGAGCGCTGCTGGGCTCTGGGAGTCACTCCACTGTGGAGCATGTCTCCCTGGTGCGACAGCCGGCAGGGCCAGCTGGAGCAGAGGAGGGCATCATGCACTGACAACGCCAAAGTGTAACTGGCACATCTAATTTTAGCCTCCAGAGCCCTGAAAGCCCTCTTGAGTTGCCTCATACCTTGATAAATCATTTAAGTTAATGCTGCTTGGCCTAAAATGGGCTTTCAGGTGGGAAAGGCTAACTGCTGAAGGTGTCTGCCTTCAGTAGTTACCCAGGTTGTCTGACTCTTGTATGGACTGGGAATTAAGGGAGACACAAAGAAGAGGCAAAAATGCCTGGGATATTTTTGTTTTGCTCTCTGATGCAAACTTGACTGAGAAGAAATCTACATGTTCAATATATATGCAGGATGAAAGCTAAAAGCATGGAAATAAGCAACAAGTAACTGCAGGGTGCAGAGCATTCTTCAGGTCTGTGGATGGACGACAGGAAAGCTGGTTCCTTGTTTCAAGAAGACCAAGTACCTTGTTGAGGCATTCACCACTTATACAGCAAAGGGACCAACTGGAAAAAAAAAAAGCATCTTACTGTGAGTTCTGTATTCACTGTTGCCTGCTTGGCCCAGCCACTTGGCCAATATTCAGAGTTTCGAAGTCAGGCTTCCATTTAGAGGCAAAACAAGCTGTGCAAGATTGACAGGTCTTTGTCCTGACAAGGTTTGTTGCACTGGCCACAGATCCTTACAGCCGCCTCATGAGGGTTCCTGCAAGGGTACCCACGCACATGCCCATGTCTTTCCCTTCAGAGGTCCTGTGAAACACATGGGAATTTTTTTGCCTGCCATGTTACTGAGTAACGGGAGAAACAGAATTTTGCCCTTGGGACAGAGGTGAGTCTGGCAGACACAGGCAATTGTCTGTGCAGAGCAGGCTTGGGGGTTTGGTACTGTTTCCCAGTTAACTGTGAAACTGGATAATCCATGCACAGAGAACCAAAAGTTGGCTGTCAGTACCTGCAGGGACGAGTTGCCTCACTACTGGGGTTTGTTACTGAAGCCTTGTATAGAAGCTGTCCTACATGTAGATGAAAATACGTGTGTGCGTGTGTGTGTGCCTATACAATTATTTATACTACATATTTTATAAAATGTATATAAACATAACGTACATATTGATATGCCTCTGATACTGCTTCAGAGATTTTGGTATCTCCCTCCCTTGTTTGTGCATCTGAGAGATGCCCAAGAGCAAAGAGGCTACAGGGAGGAAAGAAATACTGCTCAGTTAAACTATGCAGCATTAGAAAACCAGTGTTAGTTCTGCAAAGCTCTCAATGACAAATTCCCACTCTTGGGATAGTTTGGTGTTAATGTTTTTCAGGAACTGGTTATAAGTAATCAGGAAACTACTAAATTAACAACTGTGGAGAGTTAATTGACCAAACACTTTCAGTCATTTATTAGAGAAGGAAAACCCTGACTGTAAACAAAGTCAGAGTAGGGTTATTTCTTGTCAGGAGAAGTAACAACACAGCAAGACATTCACAAACCATGAGTTAGGGCCACTAAAATTACCAACACAGTTTAGACTTGAAAAATAATAAATTGGGATTGATCTTTAATTGTATTCAGTTTTCTGAATCCTTAGGGCCTGCTCAAATGCCATTTTATAGGTATTCTCTGTAATCATAAAAGCTGAAACTTCCAGTAAAAAAGCTAACAATTGTTACTTTCTCAGAGGCTTCTGGAGAAGATGAAATTCTATGGCACTGACAGAACAACTGTAAAGGATGCCAGCAGAAGGAAGCAGCACATTTGCTCCCTAGTGGGCTAGGCAAGCTGTATTCCACCCAGTTAAGCCAGATTTGCAATGAAATGTTTGTGGACTGCAGTGCGAGCTGCTGAGGGAGCCATCGCTCTCTGTCTCCTTGCAGACTCACCATCCCACACTTAGTTTCTTTTCCTCACACTGAATTACATATCTTTTCTCCAGGGGTTATGCAAACTGCACAGTAAAACTTTTTCAGCCGTCCAGCCAGCCGTGCACCTGTTTTCGATCAAAATTGTTCTACTGTAGCTCTTGTTGGCTCAGAAAAGTGCTTTGACAAGCTTGAAATTTCCTGTCTCAGGAAGGAATAACATCTCTCTAAAAGAGTGCCGTGTGTTCTGTTGGAGAGGTATTAACCCTGAGCTGCAGAGAAGGCTGGACTTATAAGGATCAGAAACCTAAACAGCTTTTGTGGTGGCAGGACTACAGATGTCCGAGAGTTCCTTGCTCCAATGTAAGATGCAACTTGGCTACTGCCTTAAGATACTTTTCAACAATTTTTTCTTATGCTCCAAAGTTTGCCTACTGCAGTTCAAGAAAATATAGCATGTTTGAGGTCTCTGTAAGGAATAAAATCAGAGAGTCTCCAGCTGAACCTGATGGGACAGAAGGCTAAACTGAGGCTGCAGCTGATTGTGACTCATCCACTCCCCTTTCCCCAGGGACATGAAGAAACCCTCCCCAAAATGGGAGAAATATTTATGCAAGCTTCAATGCTGGAGAAGGAACATGCAAGGATGTCAGTTTCTGTATGACAGCTGGCGAGTTTTGTCTCCACTCCCCTTGACCTCTATCCTGATAAAACTTGCAGTAAGCTATTTGTCAGGTAAATAGATAAACCAGCCATCATCATATCAACATATGGTGACAGTGACTGAAAGCTACCCTATTAATTGCTGACCTCATTTCTATTTCAGTCACTTGGCATGTCCTCTAGGAAATGAATGGGATCAGTCATGATAAATCCATTCTCTGTGGCACCAGATAATCTGTTTTCAAGCTGGAGCAGATGCTGAGATGCCCACACAGGCAGGCTGCTGCTGGATGACCAAGGGGGTTGTAGTGCAATGTGTCTGCATCCCTGAAAACTTGTGTTGATTCCCCCTTGTGAAATAAATGGCTCTGCTACACTGTATTGTGTCCTAAAATTCCTGCTGATGTATCACAGAATGGGTCAGGTTGGAAGGGACTACAGTGGGTCATCTGGTCCAGCCTCCCTGCTCAAGCAGGGTCATCCCAGAGCACATGGCACAGGGTTGTGTCCAGACAGTTCTTGAATATCTCCAGTGAGAGAGACTCCACAACCTGTCTGAGCAGTAAGGTCCAACACATTAATTCCTGAATGGCTGACAGCCTTGGATTTGGGTGCTAAACTGATGCAGAAAGGCTTCGTATCTAACAACCAGAGTAGACTGGAGAAAGATAAATGCTATCTGAATTGTTCAAGGGTTTTTGAGACCCGATCTCTGGTTTCTGCTCTAACCACTGGATAGGAGACATTGTGGAGTGGTGGTAGGGGTCTTCTCAGCTCCCGGTGCTGGAGCTACCCTGGTTTGTGCTGAAACAAAGCAGTTCTTTGAGAGGTCAAGATCAGTGAAAGGAGTCTGTAAGCATTGAAAAGTATGGTTTGCTGGTCTCCTAGTAGGACAAGGAGAACATTTGCTGTAAAACACTTAGCCATCAAGAGGCGCAGAACCTCCGTCCCAGCAGTGGGTGCCCTGAGAGCTGGGCTGGAGAACTGGACACAGCTTTGCTCTCTAGCCCCAGCAGTGTTTAATGCTGCCCTGCGCTGACACAGCTGCAGCTGAGGGGCTGGTAGAGCCAGGTCTGTGCCCTCAGCTTTCTGCTGGCAAGCGTGGGCTGCCACCCCCTTGAGCAGAGGCCGGCTCAGCTTGGACCTAGTCTGCCAGAATCCCTTCCACATCCCTCACACATGCCATCACCCTCACTCAGGCCCTGAGACAGCCCCTGGCACAGTCCCACAAAACCGTGCACATCTGAGAGAGGAGGGGAGTGGAAGATGTGGGTCTGAAGCATGGAGTGTCCTCCCAAAGCAACCATTTTCTCTTGGGACATTCTGTTTTCACTTTATTTATGTCCCTGAGACTCAGCTGCTTAGCAACTGGATAAAATTGTCACAAAATGCTGGCATTGCCCTCCTTGCCAGGGCAGGGGCTGGACTGTGTCCTTGGTGGGGCTGTCTGCCAGTCCAGGTGACCACATAGCACTCATGGGGGCACCCCATCCCTATCCTTGTCTCCCAGTGGGTTCTCTCAAGGTGTGAGGGAATTTTGCCCTCATGCATGGCAAACGCCACACTGCAGGCAAGGCATGCAGGCAGCTCTGCCTGCCCTGGCTGCTTGCAACCCAGGGACAGATGAAATATGGACACTCTTCGGATCCAAGTGGATAAATGCTTTTTCCTCTCTGAAGGACCAGGGAAAAAAGCACACTCAAAATATTCTCCTGAAGTATCTGAAAAGGAAAATATTCACCATTTCTGACTGTATATTTGGAGAAGATGGGGATGAATACACCATCTCACTTTGGTTCAGGGCATTTTAACTAGGAAAAAACCCAGAAAAAATAGCAATGAAGAGTTATGGCTATATATTCTTTGGAGCAGAAGAGCATGTCTGATGCCTGCTGCTTGCCCTGCCTCTGCAGATAATACTCAAAGAGGTATTCAGGCTGCCCAGGAGGCCAAACCCTGCTCAGCAGAGCTCACTTCCCTTGAAGGGTCATGTAAAGGGCAAGAGATGAAAATTAGAGATTTTAGGACAGCAGTTGATACACACTTGCCCTTATAAGTGGCTGACGTGCAAAAGATAGTTGTTGACAATTGCTGACAGCTTGTGTGTTTACCTCAATCAGCAAGTATTTATAATTAATTTTTAAAATGTTGAAGTTCCAGCCTTTCTGGGAATATTACAAACTGCCCTCAGCACTCTGATGTGCTTCCAAAACATATACTGCCACAAGTCAAAGAGCTCAAAGACTCAAATATTTCAGGGTGGAAAGGGGGGGTGGAAGGCGGGAGGGTAGTGGGGAGATAATGCAGTTGAAATGAAAATGATTTAGATAACTTGGTATCTATTCACAAATATTTAATTTTCATGACTGGAAAGCAACCACAACTGTTGTAAATGGGATGAACTGCCACATGACTTTTAGCATCTCCCTTTCCTGATGCCACAGCACCACAATATGGAGGATTTGCAGCAGAGAGATGCCCAGACTTCACCTTTTTTTCTTTCTCACCCTCTTGCCCCCCCACAATGCCTCATACACCCTCTGTGCTGACACATGAGTTTGCAGGCCCCCAAAGGACCTAGTGAGGCTTAAAATAGACCTGTAAAAAGAAATAAAATTATTTTCCAAGGCAAGCATTGCTGCCGAAGATGTAGCATTGCTGAGTTACTCCCTAGGAGTTTTTTGAGGAAAAAACATTTCTTGACAGTTTCTGTCTCTGCATGGAGAAATGGCAGAGTGCAATTTCTCTGTTTTTCAGTTTCTTTACATTTTTATGGCTGTTCTTCATGGTAGTTTTCACTAACTAGATCCCTTTTGGCCTCAGCAACAGGTTGGGAAGAAAATCTACTTCAAGAGAAGAAAATGCCCTTGACAACTCTACCATCAGGGTGGTTAGGGTAGTGGAGGTGGCTGAGACTGGGGGAAACTCCAAATGAATACCCTTTCAAAGGGTTTGAGTTGATGTTATTCCTTTAAACTCAGAAACATGCCATGAGCACTGCCCAGCATCTTGGAGAGCTGAGGTAGCTGAGAGGGCACAGGGAAGCAACAGAGAGACAACCAGTTCCAGGGCAGCAGCCAGTCCCTGCTAACATCCGACCTGAGGCTTTAGCAGCAGATTTAGAGTGAGATTTTTCATTCTATGAGGTAGTGGGAGAGCATGCTCACATTGCAACCGTGTAATTAAGTGATTCCTAGTTTTTTCCAGTAGTATAATTATGATAAATTACTCTCATATTCCCCATTAATGTTGCTATTAGCAGACAGGCAGGCCTTCCCAGCATGAGCCAGTTCGTGCTAACAAGGTCTGCGTGTACCCCATTAGGGAATGTACCACTCACACAGCTTTCAGAGCACCATAAGTGATTTGCCATAGCTCCTATAATGGTACAGGGCCAAACATACCTGCATCTCACATCAGAGAAGGCAGAAAGGTCTAGCTTCAGGTTCAAGATCCTTTATTAAAAGAAAAAAAGAACTGCAAGCCCAAACTCCTGCTTCTGGGCACTGAGTTGTGCTCCTGCTCAAACACTGGGTGGGTGCTGTGATGGAAAGGACCATCATGTTCAGATAGGGATGTGAAGTCAAATGTCTCTCTTGCCCACTCAGTCACTCACACGAACAGTAGAATAGAAGACTGAAAAAAACACCTTACCAGGGATTATGTAATCCTCTATCTTCACATGCACTTATTTCTAAGGTTATTTTTTAAGGTGGACCTCATTCCAATGCAGACAGAAAATGGTCTAGCACACAGGACAAGGGGGAGCAGTTGCTGTCCTTCACCTTGATGTTAGGAAGGGTTTTGGCACAGAGCATCCATAATATACTTATGACCTATAGTTGTGGGATGGGGACTGTGCTGCAACAGACTCTGAGTGGCCATGGGACAGTGAAGTTGTATGTACAGGTTTTAATGTGATAACTCCCTTACATTAACTCTGCTGTGGCTATGGGTGTTGTGCAAGCCTCAAGGTAGAACAGGAACTTGGTTCTCTGCAGAGAGCTGGCTGACCAGGAAAGATGCTTGATTCTTAAGGCCTCAGAGGTTAGCTTTCAAGTTCCTTGTGATACAGTCAGCAGTCAACTACTCCAAGTGGGCAGAAAACCCTTCGGTGAGTTTTTGTTCTTAAATGCAGGAGTTTTCTTTTAAATGCAGAGGAAACTTTTGCCTGTGCCTCATTGCTCTAACCTCAATATTTATCACATTCTTATAGCAATTCTGATTCCACAAGACAATCCCAGCTCTGTAGAGAGGAACAGAAAGCAACAGTGGTGATGCCAGGTATTGAGACACCTCTTTTTCTGCATAGCTTGTGCGTGACGCTACAAATTTTTATCCACATCTAAGCTTGCACAATGAACCAATTAAAGATCTGTGATTTTTTGTTTCAAGAATGTGGCTGAATGTTTATAGTCTAGATTTTAATCCAAACTTTAATAAATTTAGACAGCTGTCTCTGGTGCTGTCAAAAGGGCATGAAATCAGCACATCAGAAAATCAATATACCTCATGAGGCTGAGTACCTCAGTTAATCAAATACTGCAACCATCAGCTTCCGCTCAGCTTCCAGAGTATTTTCTGCATAGTTACAAGATTATAATTGTTAGAAAAAAGAAAATAGGTATTTTAAAACCATGATCCCTATGTTTTTTTATAGTTTGAACTTCACCTTTACAGCAGCTTGATTTTCCCTCCAGAATTGCTTATTAGGTCTAAATGTAGAGAGTCTGTCTCAGTGATCCTGGACAGTAGGGAATGCAAGGCTAGCCTAGGGCCATCTGTTTCACTGCAAGAAAGGTTTTAGAAAACAAATCCGAAGAGTTGATTCATAAAATAGACATAAGTTACGAAGATAATAATGGGAACAAATCCTACGAAGACCTCTTGAGCCCCTGGTTGCTATTACTGCTATTTTTTAAGTCAGCACTGGCTACCTGCATCACATGAATGACACTGCATAAGTCAGAGATGCAAAATAGCAATAGCTGCAGAGATCAGGATCTTAATCTAACATTATTATTGTTGCTCTTCTGGAGCATGATTGATGCGGGACACAGTCTCAGACTGTCTGGAGGAAAATGGCCCCATGCAAGAGCTCACTGTCTCAGAGGCCATGCGTTTCTCTGAAGATGAAGACAGTGCATGTGCAACTCTGCAGAGATTGGCCTATGGGACGCACTCTGGCCACAGAGCAAAGTATGAAGCAGAGAAACTTTGTTGTTAGCAGAGGAAGGACTGAGGAAAGGTGAGATGCAGCAACTTTTCCCTAAATTAAATCTGTGATGAATGTCTAATCTTAGCTCCAGCGTCCTTCTAAGGAAGTGTGGACCAGGGGCTTTTGTCAAAACCATTCAAAGGTGAGTTTTCATCTGTATGTTCCCTAATCTTCCTTTGTACACAGTTCACCAGACTGAAATTCATACGGCTACAGCAGGGTACTCGTTATGTCATCACACAGTATGCCTGGAGATAAATCCGAAACTTAAATTCCGAACAAAGTTTTGTGCAGCTTTTATTTTCAAAAGAACCTTACAGCAAACTGTAGCCAAGCAGCAATAAAGATTTTAATCACTTTAGTCTGAGCTGTGCTGAAACTGAATACAATCCTGTTTTATAAAAACCTGCGGTCACTCACTAACATCAGTTTCAGTCAGCTTGAGAAGCATGTGTGCCCCATCCCAGTGACAAATCCAGTATCAGGCTTTACCAAAACCAAAACATGTGATCTGACTGTTGATCTCATCAACCGGGCTGGAGATCAGAAAGGGTGGGCAGCATGCATGTTCCTCTGCATGAAATTTCCTGGTAAAGTTTGCATGTAATGGGGACCTCAGCTGTGGGGGCAGAAGTCTCAGCAGAAACGTTGCAAGAAACTCCCAGCATCCAAGTCAGATTTCTTCAGATGTTCATTGCCAGATTGATAAACTAGTATCAGAAGAAAGATTAATTTTAGAATAAATTACTTCAGGCCCTTCTCCCTCCCCATCTCTTTCACCAAATTAGAGACATTCAAAAGCAGTGCCTTTCTCTGAATTGACCCCATGCAGGGAAAACGAGACACCTCAGCGAGCATTTACTTCTGTGTTTGGAAGGAAGGAGGCAGAGCTCTCCAAGTACTACATGCTGGTAACAGCAGTGATTTTGCTTGCATTTCAGCAGTCCACACAGGCTCCCACATTTCCTTTGCCTGGAAATTTATTGTGCCTCACCCCAGGAAGCTTTGAGTTAGTAAAATGAGAGATGGGTCACATGCAACAGGGAGGCAGAGCACAAGAAAATAAGAAACCTGTGCTGAGCACTATGAGAAGCAGATGATGGATATGCACAGGACAGGATGGTCTAAAGTCCTAGGGGACTCAGGGAAAGACCCTGCTTCCCCACCTGCGCCTTCCCCTTCCCCCAACTGAAAACTGGCAGCTAAGGAAGTAAAAAAAGCAGAGAATCCAGAAAGGGACATGGGAAGCTGTCAATATGCTACAGGGCAAGAAAGGAAGGAAATAACATGGAAGAGATGTAATCAGTGTGTGGGCTGTAAAATTCCAGCCCTGCTGAAACCTATGACTGATACCCCCTGCACTCTCACAGATGAAGATGTCACCTGAAGTGTCATGCAGAAATACTCCAGTTCTTACAAAAGGACAAAGCTCTAGAGAAATCCCATCATTTTGTCAGTGTTTATGAATCTGTGCTCATACCTCGCCTATATTCAGGTTAATGAACTCCTTGTTTTTCACACTCAGTGCTTGGAATACTCCTGCAATGAAAAACAGGACACCAGTACTATAAATACACCTCATTCATATTCATACATGAGCTCTCCATCCCACAATGATGAGTGGTCATGCCAAGGAGAGGAAAGGCCTGGCACAAAGGCAGATTGCTGAGGATTGCTTGGTGCTCTGACAAAGCAAGTCCTTGCAAGAGGAAATATCTTGCTTACTTAAGGCCTTTGTGCAAGTCTCACCTCAGGACTTTTCTGGAAGAGGTGTCCTGAACGTGCTAAACAGTCAGATTTAGATGATTCTCCAAAATGAAGCCAAGCAATTTGCATTTCTTTATATATCTTATTTAGCTTTTATCTCTCAGTAGCTTAATACTTCTATTGCTACAGATTGAACCAGAAAGTAAAGAGAAGAACAAAACAAAAAAAAAGAATCAGTCAAGAAAGTTGACTTTGCTTGTCATAGAGTGTGTTGTATTTTATTTGAATTTGGAGCCGCAATAATGATCACTTCAGCATGTATCCAGCCATTTTACCTATCTCTACTACTGCTGCTCCAGAAGGACAGTGACCCTGTGCACAAATGAACTGAGACCTAGAGTGCCTTGATGTACAGGGAAACATATCTGCAGCCAAAAGTGGACAAGTTACCTAAAAGGTGCAGGAGATACCTCTACAAGTTACCTAAAAGGTACAGGAGACACCCAAGTGCATGCCATTTTCTCTTTGCATGAGGCGCAAGAAATATTTGAACCTTGAACTTCTGTGATCCCAAATTAAGCTCCCGAGTGAGCCACAAGAAGGGCTATAACATGGACTTTACCAGCATTCTTCACATGCCTTCTACATTACTGCAGAGTTTGTGAAGCAAGCTCTATTCACATGGGGAAATTTTTCATTAGCAGCAGAACATTTTTCACTTAACAGGAGAAAAGCCATCCTTAAAGCAAATGCTAAACAGAGCTCCTTTCTGTTGGTCATGTACACACTTCATCTTGGATATTTTGCAACATGCTCAACAACAGCTGAAAGTGGAACTTTTTTTCTTTCAAAGGGAAGAAATTCCAAAGGAAGAAGATACTCACGACTTGCATTCTCCAGACGAATTAAGCAGTTCAGAAAATCATCAAATTCAATCTGGAACTGTTCATCTGAGTATCGGAGGACAATGAGTTGCAGCAGGTAGTTGTTGAGTTGGTATCCTTCCCAAAGACACACACATATGGAAAAAGTGAGCAACCTTGTAGGTTGGGGGGAATCTACAGATCTCTGTTAACTAATCTTGAAACTAGTTAGCGGGAGGATACTCTGTGGCACACATCCATCCGGAAAACAATCTGACCACAAAGGTCTTTAAGTTTGCAGTGAGTAATAAACTCTGAACAAGAAATTTTGCAGTCAGTGCAGTTTCTAGTCCATTCATGTTGTGATGTATAAGAGACCATTCTGTCTTCTTGAAATTTGGAGGGATTTTACAAAACTATGTGCTTTAATAAAAATAACTTGGGTTGAAACACTAATTCAGTGATTGCTCCTCATAACAAGCATCTTACTCACTATTCCTTCAACCCTTGAGTGTATATGGACTGTAAAGTGGTTTGTTCCAGAGTATAACTCTGCACATGTGCAGCCCTGTTGAGTTTAACAGAGCTCAAGATGGCCCTGACTGACTGTCCTGCAGGATTGGGGATACCTGGGCTAAGATTTGTCCACTCAGTGTGCCCAGGCCCTCTCTGGGGTTTAAACCTCCCCTGTGCTCAGGAGCACCTTGCCTTCTAATGGAATTCTGTTCCCTTCACTCACAGCTGATCTGCCAGATAAAATGTAGTGCTTGTCTTACCTGCAGCTTTAAGAGCACCACGAAGCTCGTAAGAGGACATGGAGCCAGATTTATCGAAGTCAAATTGAAGAAAGATACTCTGATATGAAAGGAGCACATGGGAAACTCAGCATTGGAATATGAAAGGGAGCACAGATACGGCATGGAAAGGCAAGGTGTTTCTCTCTAACAGCATAGTATAAGCATTTAAGAAAGCTGACAAGACTTTGATCTAGATCCAGTTTGATTTTATAACTGAGGAGCAAGTCTCAGTCCCAATTCTCTTTGTCATATGAATAGGTTGTTGTGTCTTAAATTCTGCCAAATCCAAGCATTAAAAAATAATGAGTTGCTCTTCATTAAAAATTCCATGATTTAAAAAAAAAGTGATGTTATCTGGAAAGAATGTATTTTTCTTTGTCTTTTAACTCTAGACTGACAAATTCTCTTAATCTTCTTTTAAGTTTTTTTCCATAATTCTCAACACTGGAGACAAACCATTTAACATGAAGTTAAGATTGTCACTTACACATTTGCTTCTAGGTATAAAAGATCTGTATAGCCATATTCATGGTACTACCAAGAGACCTAGTCAAACAGTTAGAGTTTTGATCGAAATTCTAAAAGATTTTTAAACTGGAGTTAAATTACATCCTTTCAATGAGACAACAAATATGACTCTCCTTTGGAATGTGAGTTATTTAGAGCTGTCGTCACATTCAGCCTAAAATTTTCCAGCAAATATATTTTCAAATCTTTCTACAGGACCCAAGGATTTCTCAAACCCCCTTGTTAAAAAACAATGTGTCCTTTGTTAAAAGACATGTGGCATTAGTAGGCAGAAAAAGGGTTTGCCTTCTCTGATGGGCTAGACAAGAAGCAAAGAGCTGCATATTTTGAATGCTTTGGTGAAGCATTTCTGAATTCAGAAAAACCTATTAATGGCCATAAGGAAACAATTATGATGTCTTTATTTGAATATTCAGCCTGTGGCCTGATTCTGCAGGCCTACTTATTCTTACTGCCATATACAGTGAAATGTTTAAAATTAGAATCAACATTTTCCCAGACTTCAGTACAGTTGACTCCTGAGAGATCAGTAATGAAAATGCAGTGACTTAGGAAATTACTGTTTCCACTAGTCATGAATCATCACTTTCTTCTTCTGTACAACAACAATAATGGAAACTCCTTAAGTTTCATCTTGATTGGCTTGCTTATTAGTGTCCATTGCATTCTTCATCCCAAACATAGTTGATTTGCTTACAAAAATCTCTGTTATTTCCAGAAAACCATTATGGTTTAGCATCAGGGAAAGTTAAGAATGTCTTTGACTACCCAAAACAAGCCCCCATGCTTTTAAAACATTTGTTTTATGTTAAAATTCATGGCTTGTAAACACTCCTGTCTCCATTTTTGTCTGCACATACATAATAAACTATTCAGGAAGTAACTCGTGAAATGGAGAAACAAACACAATGAATAATGTCACCTACTATCCATTTCTTCATTTTTTCCCAGAAAACTCTGAACTCACTGAATTCCAGTTTCCCATTGCCACTGGTCTGGTAATCTGAACTAAGGAAAAGGAACTTTTATATGAAGGTCCAAGTTCTGTTTGAACTTATCAGCATTGCTCCTTGAAGCTGAAAATGTTAAGTTGACTGGAAAGCCTGTGGTGCTGCTGAAATTGGTATTGGGATTTCTCATGAGGTACAGCTCCAGTAGTTTCAGTCATGGCTGTGGCTGTGATACTTGAGGAACATTATGTGATATAAAAACACAGCTGAGCAATTCAGACTTCACAGGAGGAAGAAAGACAGATTGTTCCAAGGCAAGAACAGCTTTGGATGTAAATGGGATATAAATGATTCAGAGAATTAAATTACCTGATTAAAACAAATTGCTACTGTACCCAAAGGGATTAGTCAACCAATGTGCTATTCAGTATTTTTATGTAGAAACCAGTCTCTGTTGCAATGGCTCAACCAAAAATTAGTGGGAGTGGTGGGGTAAGGCTGGTGAGATCTAGTCCTTATGACCTGAAGTAAATGTCTGTATAGCAGTTCTTAGAGGTAGTGATTAGATCTGCCTTGCCTTTCCCCTTCCTGAAGCATGAGTGACTTATTTTACTGAGTTACTGATGTCCCCCAAGCACAGTTCACTTGCAGGATGGGGCACCTGCTCTGAAATGCTCCCATTCCACCTCCCTTTTCCATCTTGCCAGGACAAAGCCCTTGCTCAGATGGACACTAGCTCAGCAAGCATTCAGAAGTCAAAACATGCCAAGTGTCATCTAGCTAATGCCTGCTGTTATTTCAGCATCTACACTGCTGACATTATTGAGGGCACCCACAGATCCCAAGAGCATTATCACTTCTGCAAAGACTGTCTTTTTACCCAGCCAGGCTTTTCTTCTTGGAGTCATGTAGAACTCTGTCCCTGCTCCTCACTGCAACATGGTGACTGTTGCCAAGGAATTCGGTAGCATGTGACACACAGGAGACTCTGCCAGCATTGACTTGGGTTTGCATTTGTCCTTGTGCTCCAAATAGCATGTCCAGAATGGGGTGGTTGTGTCTGCGTTCCTTGTGCTTCCAAAGCAGAGGAAGAGATACCTCCCCATTTGTTCAGAACTATGCAGAAGTTTGCTTGGAAGCATTGCAAATCATGGAAACTATTTAGTTATATCCTAAATAGTAAACCTAGGACTCCTGCCATGCTCCTGGGTCAAGTGCAGACCCTGGCTCTGCGCCAATACCATGTAAGGATGAGATGTGAACATGGACCAACTCCTACTGAGGCTTGGTTTTTAAGGGAGGAAATTTAGGACTGGTCCCATGCTTCTCACTGCGTATGCAGGGTGACTGATCTGCACTGAATTTTAATATTATGGACAGAGCTTTACCAGGATAAAGTTTTGTCTCTTTTGATTTTCTATTAGAAATCTTTGAGAGGATGTTACCTCTGTCACGGACCGGAGCAACAAAATCAAATGATAAGAACATCTCAGTTGAACAAGCAAGACCTAAACCAAATGTTAGATACTTGCTTTTTTAGGGCTGTATCTGTTTTCTCTCAGATGTAACAAAATTGTCTATTGGGAAAGCATACTGCAAAAATAGCTGTACCTGAGGAGAAGCCATATTAAGCAAACTCAGGAGGCACCAGAACATTGCGAAGGACGAATACGGTGGGGAAGTACCAGGGCTGTGATTCATCTCATCTAATGTCTGAGCAGTCATTTAGCATCCCTCAGTTAGGTACACCCAGAACAATTAATTATACCATCCTTTTCGCTATCTACAAAGGAAGTCTAGAAAGCTAGCTTAGATGTAGACACCTACACCGCAAATGCCTAAATTTGGACAGATAACTCTCACCCACATGTCTGTTTCCTGGAGTCTCAGAATCTAGCTGAAAGACCAGATTTTCCAGTTTTTAGACTGGTTGTCAAAAAAGCCACAGCTTTGATATCAGCAATTCTGAACACTCTGCTGAACCTTAATTTCTGACCCCTAACTTACATGCACAAATCTGTCTGGTAATTTAACTCTCCAGACAACAGGCTTCTCTTGAGTTATGTCTTCTACGCATTTTTCAAATAAACCACAGCTTGAAAAAGTGCTCTGTTCTATACAGAAGTAACTTGAGATCTACTTCTAAAGGTGCTCAACATTAAAGCACCTGCATCTAACTCTGCAGTAGGAAACAGTCTGTCTTGAATCTGCTAACCCCAAATTTCTAAAATAAAAATCAAGTTATAACTTTCACTTTTTTTTTCCTTTGGATAACATTCTGCCATGACATTACCAAATTTGTCTCTGACACTCGTGACAGGTAATGCTATGGACAACTACATTGTGTTAGCCTCACAAGCACTTATTTAAAAGGATACATCCATAAGAGAAATGATATTTCGGCATGAAATGAGACTTAAGTTCTTGAATTTGATGTTCTTTGCTGAAAAAGAACAATAATAGGAAAGAAGTCATTGGGCAAAGATGTCTTTTATGAACTGAAAGTGACATAACAGGAATCATGAGCAGAGATAGCTGACTATTAGTCCTCGCTGTGGGAGGACCTGAGCACTGCGAAATGAAGGCAGCTCTCACTACAGAGAAGTCAAAGCCCAGACAGAAGATGTATTTACTGAAGACATGACAGGAAATACTGTCCTTGTTCTGTAAATCAGGAGTCGAGCTTTAGAGAGTAACAGATTTCCCATTGTACAAAGGGCCTGTAGCAGGGTCATGAACTTTGTCAAGGTCTTAAAAGTTGCAGCCCAGTCAGTGCCTGTCTCTTCCCAGCAGAGAGTAGTGCAACAGAGAGCTGGCCTCACTGAGCTGACATGGATCTTGCTGGAGGCAGGGCAAGCTCGTGGTTAGATTATGGACCAGATGTTGTCCTGGCTCTGCCCTGGCTGGCTGGAGGACTTCAGGCAAGGGTTGTAACACAGCCTTTATTTTTCTATTTGTAAATTAATTTTATGACAGCTTTTATAAATTTCTGTACAGCCACTAATCTAGAAGTTATCAGCACTTACTTTTCTTTAGTACAGCATTCAGAACGTACTCAAGTTCTTCTGCAGATATCTCCATGTCCTAATGTAAAAAAAAAAAAAAAAAATTAAAGTGAAGCATCTGTTACTTGAATGTTTCTGTAATCAGACATACCAAAACCCTCAGAAAACACAAACATCACCCATCTGTACTTCCTCATAAGTCAGGAAAAGAAAACCATACAAAACCCAGAAAAGGCTAAAACCCGAAGAACTGGCAAATTCCATGGAGTGCTGCTGTGCAGAAGTCTGTCTGCAGGAGGTATCAAGTGGGAACTGCTGATCAAAGAAAAATCAGCTGCAGCTGAACATGAAACCAGGTAGACTCCCTCAGACTTTGAGTTCTAGATTTGGTCATCCTTTTTGCTCACCAGGGACTGCACCATTCTCCATCTAGATATAAGGCATGGTGACATCTGGTGCCCAAACAACACACTACAACTAAACGCACTCCTCCCAAAAAATGTCATTTTTCTTTCAACTTGAGCTGTGTGGGAGCAGAAGTGTTTCCCCTCTTTCTACATCTTGTTCTGACCCACAAGGGTTGTGCACTCACCTTTCCTGAAATCTGCTCAAACAGTGCCCTGAACTGCTTTTCCTCTTCAGTTTCTTCCAGGTTTGATGTTGGGTGCAGAGGCTGCAACACGAACCACAGGAAGTTATTACCAGAATTGTAAAACATGACATTTTTCCAGCACATAGCCCCTCTGTGCATTGGAGTATAGTACATCTTAAAGTAAGTGTACACCTGCTCCTGAATGTCTCTAGATCTGGAGGCCTCCCAACCATCTAGCTGCCCAAGAGGAGTCTCACCCCCTTGTTTCCTTCACCTGGGCAAGTGTGTAGTGTGCCATTGCCTTGGCCATATCAAAAACAAGAGCACATATGCTGGAAAACACCTCTCCTCTCATCCCACTCCTGCACCATTCTCTTTCCCTGGTCCTCCAACAACCACAGCTCCACTGAGCTCTCTCCTGTGGCATCATCCTGGGACCTCTCACCCTTCTTGAGAGCACCAGCCAGAGGAGGCTGCACTTCAGCATATTAACCCAGCACCATCCTGAGCCTAGAAACACTGTCAGCTGGCTGCCAGCTGAGTGCTCAGTACAGTTGCGAGAGCGTAGAATCCAAGCTTCAGTCCACACCAATGAGCACAGATATGGAACAGTGTACAGTCACTGCTGTGGTTGGAGTGACCATGTGGACAGACAGAGGAAAAAGAAGGCAACAGCACAGCACAGGAGGCAAAGAATCTAGCTTTATTTTCTCTACCTATAGAAGACATAACATGGGTGCTCTTTAGTGCACTCTAGAATGGCCCTGGTGACACTGCTTGGATGCTCACACATCTTACAACTCTATGTGCGTTCCCCACTTCCTTACACTCAAGTTAGGATGCAGTCCATTACTGACACTAAACAGAATTATCTTGCCACTGAACATGGCCCTGAGATCCCAGAAATGAAGATGCACTTGTTTAGCTGGTCTCTGGAGGAGAGTTTTACTAAAGAGGGACAAATGAGATCTTGACTTAGCTTGTTTCCATGGAAAGGCACACCACAATTAATGGCTTATTTGCAGGGATACTCTTAAACAGGAGCTGACTCAGACTCAGCTGCAATTAGTGTTCAGCAGGCAGGCCAAGACATTCAAAACCAAAAAGAATTTACTCATTTCAGTAGGAACATTCATGTGTAAGCATTCCCTCTCCAGCCCTGAAGACATGGAGAAGTAAAATAAAGTTATTTGTATACAAAAAGAAGGTAAGTCTGTGAGCATTCTCTTCCTTCTTATTTTTTCATAATATATAAAATTTTAAAAGATGTGAACAGCCACGTGCCTCCCTGGTGCTAAGGGGTGCGCTTTCACTGCACACATAGTGGCTGACACCCACCTCTAGTGCTGGCTGACACCAACTGCCTTGAAGTGGATGCAGAAGGCTAACAATTATGATTTTGATTGTTACAGCTCTTTTACCATATTCAGCAGAGCTGAATGTTTCAGTGACATACACAAAGCTGGCAATTGTGTAACGTTCCTGTGAAATGAACGTGTTTTAGCCAAAGACAGTAAAAGCAATGTATGCCGGCTTCTGCTGAGCTATTCTCTTGCTATTTTCAGTCTGTAGACTTACCTCAGGGAGATCAATGGCAACATTTTCATCTAGATCCCTGGAGAAAACAAAACCTTTTTCAGTATATGAAGACATTCAACATCTGCTTAGGGTGGAAGCTTGCTTATTACATTTTTCAGAGGCAAATGATAAAATGGCTTCTTTTACGGAACAAGTTCAGTTTAGATAAAATTCATCAGACAATCAGACTTTTGCACTGTTTAAATTTTAGTATAAATCCTTGAAATGGACTTTAAGCAGGACTCAGAGAGGGCACAGCTGTGCATGTTGTCTGCTAAAGAATTAATATCATTCTCTATTCATTGTGAACACACTTTTTCCTCAACATTGTTTTTTAATATAAAATTGTCCTTTGGACAAACATTGGGAGGAAACAAAGAGGAAGAAAAAAGTGCTGCATTCACAGATTCCCAAACAGTATCAGGCAGCTAGCAATGCTTCCTTGTCAAGCTTACAGCAGATTCAACATGGCACGCCCTATTTCCCTTCTTCCTAAACTTCTCTCCAAAAAAAGTCAGGTTTAGTAAAAATGGACAAATGCAGAAAAACCCCAAACCATCAGGAGCTTGCCATGCCAGGTCTCTGCTGTAGGGCTGGGTGCCCAGCAGCCAGACTCTCCCCAGCAGCCACCAATCCCATGTGCAGGGAAGCACTGGAGGGCCCAGGCCTTGTTGCTGACTTACTCAGTGATGGCCTTCTTCTCAGAGAAAATCCTCAGGCAGAAATCTGCTTCCTGGTGCGGCTCAAACGTGGTTGGAATAAGAACGTAATCACCTGGTGGCAGCTTGAATCGGTTGGATACTTCCCTTAAGTTAATGTAGGTTTTGCTCCTGGCCTTGGAGGGGTGGTACCTGAAGAAGTCTTTGCCCAAGTGTCCATCTCTGCTGGGGCTCTAGGAGGAGACAACAGGTAGTGCTGCACTGGCCAGGGTGTGCTGGAGGCTATACTTTCCCCTTTCCTAATCACAAAGACAAACTCTGCCTGGCACTCACCCCCCACTGTGATCCTGACTCTCATCCCCTCATGCAGGTGCTCACAGCAATGTAGCTCCCACTTTATGGCAAGGACCTATTTACCAGTGTGCTTTCCCACCCAGAAGGCAGTCTCAGATGACTTTGGGACATTGTCTTTCTACCTGTTGTTAAAGGTCACCGTCCCAGGCAGGGTGCCACAGAGCAGTAACAACAGATTTACCAATCTCGATCTCGCTCAGTGACAGGCATCCTTGTGTGTGATGTGCCCCAAGAGGCTCAGAAGAAGCAACATCCCCTCTCTGTGAGCCAGGCAGGGGATAACAGAATCATGGGCCTGAGGAGTCTATCCTGGGAACCCATGGCCCCATATGGACTTCTAAATCCTCTTCTGAGAGGACTCTGTCCTCCATGGGGCTTGACATCACTGAGAAGATTATTTTAAGAGCAAGGGCCCTAAAAATACATGATGACTGGCAGGGACAAAAACCCAGAGAAAGATTCAAGTACCAATAATGAGGGTACTGCACTGTGAAAGCAATAGAGCACCTCATATATAGAGTAGCCAATGGTTAGCATTTCAGCGCCAAGCTTCTTGAGTTTGCGGCGACCCTTTTGCATCAGGGCTGCTATGAATGTGCACTCATCTTGTCCATCGTCTTTCTCTGTCAAATGTAGCTTGATTTGTGGATTTGTCCAGAAAGTCTCTGCCAATGTAAAGAACACCGGAGAGGTTTTTGTCTCAAGAATAATAAACCACCATGACCAAAAAAAAGATGAAAAAAGACAATTAAGCTGAAGTTTCACTCAAACTTAGTTTTTCCATCCACTATCATGCTTCTTTCCACTAAGCTTTGCAGAAAATAAGCCAAATCCCAAAGTCCTTCATGGAACTAGGTGTAGAAAAGATTTTACGCCCAGCGCTTTATTAAGTTACCACGGTTTAAATAACATTGTCAGGTGGGATTTTGTTAAAAGTATATAGCTACAATGATTCCACAGTGTTGTTGCCAGTCTGCAGCAACACAGTTCAGATCCATGACACTGCTTTAGAGCCACATAAACATGTTGGCTGAGCTGGATTTTCTGTCTCATTTTACACTTACTGCTGCAGTTGAACTGAATTACTTGGACCTAGTCCTGCTCATGCAAATGTCAAAGAGAGGTAAATCAGATCCAACGAACTTGAGAACAAAGAAAGCAACTCTTGGGCTGCAAAGTTTCAAGTAGGACCATATGAACATTTATCCCTCTGCTCATTGCTGGTTTGCTCATTCAAATCAGCCAGTCATGAAGCCCATGGTTTGAGTTTCCTTATTTCTGGTTTGCTTATCCAAATCATCCAATCACAGGAGGTGGAATGGTCTTATCTTTAAAGTACAGTGCTCTTAAAGCCCATGGTTTGAGTTTCCTTATTTCTGGTTTGCTTATCCAAATCATCCAATCACAGGAGGTGGAATGGTCTTATCTTTAAAGTACAGTGCTCTTAAAGCCCATGGTTTGAGTTTCCTTATTTGTACCTTTGGCTGGATCCTGCTGGTTAAGATTCAGCTGAACTGCCCTGCACCCACGGGTCTGGTGATGGTGTAACTGGAGAGGTAGCTGAAGGTGGGCCAAGACTTCAGTGCCTGCTTCTCATTTTCAAACTACTGTCTACCTACCTAGAAAATTTCTACATCCTCCTGCAGTGGATCCCCGGACCCAGCTCCCCTGGTGGATGGTCACTTCCCACTTGTGGGCAGTGTTGTCTTCCAGGGCATCTGGAGTCAGGTTGCAGATCTCAATTTTATCAAAATGCACTTTGAAGTCTTCAAATTTCATCCTGAGCGAAAGACATGGAAAGGAACAGGCAGTCATTCATTTCAGTGAAGGATGCTGGTGGAAGTATTTACTTCCCAGAGTCCCAGGGCCAGATCACCAGCTCTTGTAGAGTAGTTTTGGTGACCGTGGATATATGCCAGCATACAGCAGATGAAAAACTAGCTTTCACTCACTGTGGTGTAAAGCACAAGCACCCTTTTTGTCTGCATCTCATACACCTTTACACTATAACTGTTGATTTTATTCAGTTACAATTGAGTATAAGATTAAATGGATGTGACACTGGCAATTATTCCACCAACACCATCCTAACCTCAATGGCTGCACTTGTATAGCTGAATACCCAAGCAGAGGATATCAAGCATGTGCAGGAACTTAGTCTTCAAACAAGTCATCTCTATGTTCAATGCCAGCCATAATGATAGCACTACAAGGGTCACATGGTGATGGATTAGTCAAGCCATGGTATGATGATCAGTCTGCACTGCAAATAAAGCAATATTTGGGTCTCTGCTAAGGTTCCTAGGTTCAAAATGTGCACCCTCACCTCCTTTGTGGGTGCCTAGGGCCTTGTCCTATCAAAAACATACACCAAATACAACAGATAAAGTGTGTTTGGACTTGAGAAATGGCTCCAACCTGCCCTTGCAGGTGGCATAGACACTACTGCCTGCTACTGTGTCACGTGGTTACACTACATACGTTTTACACCCAAGACGGAGACATATACATGACCATGGGAAGGAGGAAGCAAATGTCACAATATGGATAGTTTTGAGCTGCTAGGCTGGGCTGGTTGAAACTAGCCCGCTCAGCATGCTGAGAAGCAGATAAGCCATGTGATTTTATCTAGCAAGTAAAAGGGCAAAAAGATACCAACAGTCCTGCCGGCCAAGGAACCAGGTTCAGGACTGAGCAAATAGCCAAGAGAAGGGACAACCGGAGCCAGGCACCACTGGCCATGGTGTACAGCCCTGGAACAGAGGCAAAAGGAACAGAGCAGCAAAGCTGTCTGAGAGACAGCAGATTGCATGCTTTGCACTATAAGGACAGGAGGACCATAAGCTATGAGACTGAGGGCAGTCTTGGTAGGCTGAACTTCCCTTTGTAAATGAACAGAGGTATTAGGCCTTCCTGAGGGCAACTTGGCATCCAGATATGTTCTCTGCTCTGAATTGCATCTACAAGAACCCCTCCATGTATCTCCGTGGACTATAGAAATAACATAAAGAAATTGATCTCCCCATTAACAAACTTCTATAACTATCCTTTTTGTCCTGTGGCTGATGCCTAACTACAAAATGGAGTAGCAAGAGAGCAGAAGCCCCCCAAGAGCAGAGTTTGTCTGCAGTAGAGGTAGATACGACCCAGCTAGCCCTGAGTGTGGCTCATCAAACATGGCTAGTTCCATTTTTCTTCCTCACAAGAAATAGATGTCTGTGGTGGTATTAATTTACACTTGCTATGGGCCATTTTACAACTTTGTTTTGATGTGGGAAGAAACAGCAGTGTTTGGTTTCCTGAACTCTGTCCTCTTTCTTGTCAGTGATTCCCACGTATTGCTGGCCTTAGGCACAGCTAATTCTCACTTTGATGATCAGTACACTAAAGCAGGGGCAGCATAGCAAAATCTGTCTCTAAGTGGCTCCATTTCCTGGCCACACTACGCAATTGTGGGTTTTTTGGAAATGTGCTACAAAGCAGATGAAGGACTGGTACTCTACAGATTAGATTTGATGTCTAAGAGGTAAAAGACCTGTTCTGACTTCCCTAGAGCTGTTCTGGGTTTGTACTCATGAAGAGAAGAGAACATCCTGACCCTCTGATTTCACAAGGGGAGTAGGGTGAATGAGAAACTGATTTCTTAGCCAACAGCAAGATACTTCTTTGCATCTGTTATAAGCATTTGGACAAGACTGATCTGAACTGCCAATATGTAGCCAAAATATCTTTGGGATAGTTAACAAGTTCAGAAGGCCCTAAGCATGTTAGCACGAAGATCTTCAGTTCTTACAAATCCAAACTAAAAAATGGACAAAAGGTCTTATCAGACCATGTTTCCTGCCTTGACTGACTTATCCTACGCAAAATAAGTGTCGTATCATCTGAGTGTTTTCAGTCAATGCAACAAGGCAGCACAGCTGTAGAGTAATAGGTGTTCTTCTCTTTCCTCATTTGATAATTTTAATGTCTTCAGGGATACGACACATTATTGCTTATGCAAAGTCTTTATGGGAAGCCTGATGGGGAAACCATCAAGGCGTGGCTTAGAGAGGGCAAAGAGGCAAACACTCCTTAGAGAAATACACAAAAGTCAAAAAGCATTAAGAAAAATAAGTCTGATGGACGGGGTAGAGAGTTTAGCTGGTATTGCACTTGCCTGACTGGTTTTGGAAGCATTTCTTATCTTTTGCATATGATTTTTGTCCACTAATCCCTTCAGTGGAAATTTCAGTCCCAATGGCTTTTGTTTCTAGTCTGAATGGCTGAGATGTAGGATGATGAAAGGCAGCACTTGTCTGGGTAGCTCAAACTCATAAATTTTTATTTGCCTTCTGAGGATTAACTTAACTATCAGCTTAGCTCCATTGAATAGAGGACTTTTTCATGAATTTCACTGTCCATTTGATGCCTACTTGCACACTTTTACTTGCATTACACAGTCAGGCTTTAAATTATGCCCTGTATTGAGAGACTTGCAGGAGTTACTTGGATTCCGTGTAAAGTCTTTGTCTCCTTTTCATTCATCCATAAGCTCCAGTTGTAGCCAGGTCAAAAACACATGAAAAAAGCCCCAAACTCAAACAAACACAAAAGCTTTTTGGAAAGACTGGAAATGCCCTATTGCATTTGCAATGTCAATAACAAAATAACTCAAAATATCCTATACAAAAATATAGTAATGGAGCAGCAACTGGGCCTACCTCCCTCCAGAGCTATCAAAGTTTGGGATAGCTCTTGCGTGCTACAATATAGGACTTAATGTGCAACATTGTCAATCTCAAATAACTTTTCAGGACTCAAGTTGAACTTTGGTTTAATTTGCAGGAAAAATCTGGAATAGCAGCACTGCATATCTCTCTAGATTTACTTCTGTGTAAAAGAGATGAGCATCTGGCCCTAGAAAATGTGATAAGACACATTGTCAGTAGCGTACAGTGTGGTTGATATAGTGGGGGACCATGTGCAAGTCAGCCATCTGCTCTGTCTGAGATCATGAATTTGGCATGAAGAACACTTCACACTTCTAAAGCAATTTCCACCATGTTGTGAGGTTTTTTTTCCTTTTCATTTCATCCTTTCTTCAATTTTTCCATAACTTCACACATATCTTGGTGTTCTTTTACTTTCCACAATTAGTAGTATTGCTTCTCAGGACTCCCTTCTCTTCCAGTGTATGCCTAGCATCAACCCTGAAGGCATCTCATAGTTGATACAACACAATACAATGCTCCCTTCTCTATAGCCTTTATTTTAGGGTGTTACATTCATGGGAGACACAGTATTTGAAATATATTTGAAATATGCCATTAACTAAACTGAGCTTAGAAGACTTTTGTTATTAAAATAGATACGGGCACACGTGAAACACACAGAAAAACAAGTGAGCGTTCTACCTTCCCTCTCTTAGACAGAAACTTAAGTAGAGTTTTCCTCACACAGAGACCTTTTTGTTATTGCTTGTTTTGGCCACTTGCACCTTAATTTCTGACTAGAGCCACACACTTTAAAAATCTGTGGCTTACCAGAACTCTCCATCATCCCGTGCTGCCTGAGACAGGCGTCTCTGCTCTGATGGGCTGACTGAACGCCACTCTGGAGAGCTGCAAGAAACGAAACCCAAGCTTTATTACTAGTATGTGGCAATTAGTTTTCCCTGGCTCAGAATGACTGTCTGGGCATAGAAGATGGCTGTTCTTCTCCTAAATGTAATTTATTTGTACAGCTTACACAGATGCAGATACATTTATGAGGCTTGCTAATCCTGCTGGTACTCATGGTCACAGAGACCCAACTAACATAGTTGGAAGCAGGACCAGGTCAAAGATCCCAGAATGGTCCTCCAGAATGGTCTGGAGTTACTTAGTTACTGCCTGCACTCAGAATTGGGGCTACTGTCAGATGTTCAGGTTGTATATAATAGGGCTAATCATAACCCCCAATACCAGCAGTGGCAGATCAAAACCAAACAAAAACCTGATAAAGCTTTTTTGGAAAAACCAGAAGTGCCCTACTACATTTCCAACCTGACATAACAAACAGGCAGTAGCAGGAACCTTGTGTTGAGGTTTTTAATTCCAGCAACCACTGCAAAATGTTAATACAGTCTCCTGTATTGACCTGCAAGCCCCTCTGCATCTTGAGCTCCAGAAAGCCTCCCAAGTGCAGAGTCAGAGCTTTGCTTCGCAGAGACAGCCTTTTCAATAAACAGCGCACCAATTGCCAGGTGCCTGTCCTGATCATAACCTCTGTGTCTTTTTCAGATTTAAGCAGCCACTGTACATGCCAAATTATCCATATTTTTCTTCAGGATAACAAAGAATCAGAGCTGATGTGGACATATTTCATTTACTTCTAAGCCATGCTAAGGACAGGGACATTCAAAGTAGACCCATAGATGACTGCATGTCTCAGGAATATTACAGGGCCAGACAGGTTATGGCTCCTCTCCTCTACATCTGTGTGAATAAAACAAACCTCAGTAGAAGAAAATGCAACAAAAATGAAGCCATGCATATATGCAAAAATATATTGGAAAGTATATGTTGGAGAGGAATTTACTGCCGTTTTTACTATGTTTTTTTAAATTTTGTATTGTTTGCAATTTGTTTAACTTTGGAAGTAAAACCAGACTGGTTTTCAGACTAATCCTGTTGTATGTTTTTGTGTCCTTTCACAACTTTGGTAGGTACCACGTGGAGAGGGTCTCATTTAATGGTCATATAACATCATATATAAGTAGCAACCTTACAGGTTTCTGCTTCTTCCTGATGTGTTTAGAAACCTCAAACAGTAAATGCAACTAGAGACTCATAAGCTGTTTAGAGGAGGTAATACAATATCAGTTTCAGGTTATTTGCAGTAGGACTCAAAGTACGGATGTTGTGTTATGGGTACTACAGCAGCAGGCTTGTAAAAAACAAACAAAAAGATCACTCCAAATGTATAATTTTTATAATTGATGTGAGGATAGAATACTCTTTGTCCAGAACATTTTGGTATGAGGAGATAGAGTTTCACTTAGAAAGGCTTTCCACCTACAAGGTAATTTTCCCAAAGGCAGTTTCAGTGCTTTCCCTTTCCCTGCATTCCAAGGGGAGTTCTCAGCCTCTCTCTCTGATACGTGAGAGGAGAGGGAGAATGCTTACAGAGATGCAACATGGCTGCGGTGGCTCGGGGAGAGTTGGGGCAGGGCAGTGATGATAAAGCCCTGCAGCAAAGAGGAGTTTGGCCTTTCTGCTGAGGCCGGGTGCTGTCTGTAGCACTGTGAGATTGTTTTAAGTTTTTAGTGTCCTGGCCTCCAAAATCAACCTTTCTGAACCCTTCCCACTGCCTTGGCACTTTTGGGGGAAGTACTGTGTATATTTTACCTTACAATTGGGAGTCTATTAAAATTAACTTATCTCATTTGTATTAATGCACAACTTGTGCTAACACTAGGTTTCCGGGGCTAAACAACCTTGCCAGTACCCCTGCGTTGAACTGCCTTGAAAATGTTGAGGGAGACATGCTAGAATGGCAGAGATACTGTTTTGCATGGGCAAACTCTTGATTTAATTTTCAGTGGAACAGCTGGGGCTGCAGAAAACTGTCTGTTGAGCAGAAGCTGGGGTTTGACCTTCATGAGGCCAGAGTGTGTGGGACAGCACACGCACTTGTCACTCCAAGGACCGTTCCACTCGACCTGTCCCCAGGGGTTCCTTATCCTTATGAGCTGCACTTGTCGGCCCCGATAGCTCACCTGAGGAAGAAGGAAATAGAGAAAATATCAAGGGGCAGTATTTGGGGAGCAGGACTTCCCCAGCATGTAGAGGCTGGGCAAGCTGGTGTTAACAGCTGGGCAAAAGGTGCAGACTGCCAAAGGATGTATGGGAGGGAAAGGTGGATGGGAATTTGGGTAACTTCCCCACCATAACTCCCCCTGTCACCTGAGACTGGGGAGACACTCCCTTTTCCCTAGGTCTCCCCTTGCCCCCCACGCTGCTGAACGTACCTCTTCGATGCCAGTCACAGAGTAAGCATGGCCCTTTATGAGGCCAAAGGGGGTTCGGGCTTCTGACTCGGCAGCACTGCTGGTCTGAAATACCAGAAAAAAATGTGAATCTCTCTCTTCAGAGTGAGATTGCAAGTGGTGCCACCTGGTCCTTTTCAAGCAGCAGGTGGGAGGTCAGTGGCTAACCAGTACTAAGGGCAGGAAACCCGTCTTTCTGCTCCGTGCCGACAGTGATGGTGGGATGGTGCCCTTTTAGGAAATGATAGGGTTTTTTTAAGCACTCTCTGTCTAGCCCAATAAATATTTAACTAGTCTGTGCAAGCAGCAAAGCTTCTTCAGGAGAAAAAGTGAAACTCAAATCACAAAACATTGCAGCCCAAAGTTGAAGGCACAGTCTTGAGTGAAAGAGTTTGTGGAAAAGCCGTCCTTTCAATCAGGCAGACAATGGGTTTGAGACAAAAGGCCTCCCTCTGCCTACCCATATTTTCAATGATGAGGCTTTTGGTCAGAGGGCAAATGAAAGCCTCTCTCCTTCTACCCCAGCCTGGACACTTCCCCTGCCTTTGTTACAAGGATCCGAAAGGGAAATGAAACATTTTGTGCTTGGTGGGAGTTTACCTTTGCTCTGAAACCATTTTCTCCAGTTGCTCATTCTGGTGGAGAAACCTGGCACACATTTGTTTCTGAACTGCCTTTTCTGCTGAGCACAGTCAGCAAGGAACAGAAACTCTTGCTGTTGTGCAGCTCAAGCATTTTTTACCAGAAAGCCAAGGACAAGCAGACCTTTTACCCTGAGTCTGTCACGCTGGCAGAGCAGTGCAAGTAACTTATGCAGGTACTACCCACCAGCAACCTTTTCTTTGTGAAAGCTGGAGGTTTTAGTCACTGGAGGGATAAAACTGAAATACACTAAGACACAGACTCTGTTTACAAACAAACACACCGATCCCAAAAGTCGTGGGGACTTGGGGCAACTCAAGACAAGTGTTGCAGAATTCAGGGCTGAAAAATCCCCCAATTTTGTAGTCTGTGGAATCAGCAAGCCCTCGAAAAACTATGGCCAATTTTAATGCTAAGTGACCAAATAAGTGAGAAAATAAAGTTCACTCCCACAAATTGCTAATACTCATGTCATTATTGCCTTAAATATACTGGACATCACCTACTGAAAAGAGACGAGTCTTTTCTTTTGAAAAACTGTACTATGGACTACATTAATATTACATATATACAAGTTCATAGCTATTATTGGAAGAGTTAAGTGCATATGCATTTACTTTTTGTTAATTTAAAGTCTTTAAAAAGTAGAGTTTTTTAACACAGAAGCCCCAAAACTAAACTGAGAAATACGGATCCCGTTTCTTACTTACATCAATAGAACAGCCCACCATTGAGCCTCTTTTCAGGGCTTTTTCTAGAATTTCATAGAAATTGTCAGGAGCCGCCTTAACATCATACATTTCTCCTATGCCTCCAGTGAAATCCTCCATGGCTTCTATTGTACTGCCACCCTTCAGAGCCTCATAGCTTCCATTCAACCTGGAAAACATATGCTAACTGTGACAACTGGTTCCAAAACCTTGAAGATATCTATGCTTGAGAACATTCTCGCATGTGAGTAAAATTGCAGCAACAGCACTGAAGTCAAAATAAGTACCCTAGAGTGTACCCAGGGTACATGGGAGGAGTATTAGGATCGTTCTGCTTTCCTTTATAGAAGCATTTTTAATTCATCCATTTCTCCATATTGTTTAAGCCTGGGGCTTTTCTTTCTTTCCTGTGAGCTGTCTGGTTGGCAAGTTCTGAATATCACTGTGTGTCAGATGTGTCAGCGCCTTGCTACCTGCCAAAGCATTTAAAAATGCAAAGTTAGCCAGAACAGTAAATTGAGGTCTCAGTAGAGACTCAAATGGCAGGATTCAGGCTTTCATTCAATGCTATTGCTGTCAGCTAGGTTGTATTTTATGACGTGCTGGAAGCTGGACCAGCTCACAAGAGATAGACATCTTTAGATCAGGGCAGCAACAAACATAAAACACCCATTTCAAAATAATAATAATAATAATAATAATAATAATAATAATAAAAGCTGGCTAGAAACTGTTCACTAGAATTGTGTATAGCATATGAACAAACTGTGAATAATGTATGTACAAATAGCAAAATCTGTTTGTGCAGTGTGACTTACTTGGCATAGGCTTTCTCTAGTAAGGCACTCCAAAATTCATTGAGATCAGCTGAGTGCAGGAAAACCAACCGGTCTTTGAAGGTGGGTAATCGGTCATCAATCACAACATCCAGCCACTCGTTGTGCTGCCAAAACTGTTTAGAAAGAATGGGGCATGAGTTTGCTGACAATACATCATTTTCTGAGTGTAGGACTCTGGTGTCCCAGTATTTCTAACTGTAAGTTAGGCTTGATTAGAAGACATATGTAAATCATCTGTTCCCACTCTACTAAGCTTGGTTGCTCTCTAGGAAGGGTAATCTATCTTAAGAAAAGACTAAGACCAAAAGTGTAGAGCTGTACTGCAGCTCCCTGTCAGGATAACATCACCCATGTAGCCACAGAAGTGTTCACCACACGATTCAAGACATCTTTAAAACACACATGCATTACAGATCCTAGTTCAACTCCTTTAAGGACTTATATCCTAAGTGAGGTTTGAGTGCTAGGGAAACATGAAATAATTTCTAAAGCCATGGGTCTCTTCAAAGAGCAGGAGTGTGTGTGTGTGTGTGCCTGTGGGAGTCTGTTGTATCCCTCATGTTGTTTCTTGAAACATGAACAACAGTGTAAGTTCAGCAATCCATACTTTTTCAATGTCTCCTCTGCAGTATCTGGCAACCCCATTGCAAAATAAACCACAACATGTAATGATAGAAGTGTGTTTATGCTGTGCCAGATATTCATCCTACCTGGAAGTGAAATATTCCAGCATAATCTGGCCCAAATTTTTGATCCAGTGGCACCACTCTTGCTAGTGTTTTTTCATTCAGTGTGAGAGAAGCAATGGCTGCTAGTAGCCAGCAGTCACCTGCGAATTGAGAAGCAGAAAAAAAACCCTCATTGTCTTCCCTTCAAGAAGGGAAGGGGCAAGAGGAGATGTTCTGGCAGTTATCTACCACCCCCCTTGAAATCCAGAAGACAGCCCACTTGCCCCCAGAAGGGTGTCCCTGCCTGGTCAGAGCAGACTGTGCTTCTGTCTGGAGGTGTTAGTAGACAAAAGACTCCCTTGGCCTCACAGTACCCTCAAGTGGAGATCCTTCCCTTATCTTGAATCCTACTACTCCAAGACAATCCCTGGCAGGGATGGGAGGGAACAATCAAGAGGTAGCTGTGGGCCAGGTGAGCATGGGCAGTACCTCTGGCTTCAATGCTCCCACCAGTTCAGGAGGGACAACATGCCCTCGTGTGTGATGATATTCCTCCTTCTCCTCAGGACGGGTAGACATTCCAGGGGGAATCACTCACCAAGATCCCCTTGGCAAATGTCAGTTCTTGTGGCTCCTCCAAGGATAAACTTGGGGTTTTTGACAATTTCCTGCAACAGTGAGAGAGAGACACAGAAATTACTTAGAACGTGCCAGGAAAATAGCACCATCACTCTGAGCCCAGACTTGCACCAGTGCTGACAAACCCTGCATGCCACATGAGCTATATCATCCTGCAGCAGTGTAACCACCACAAAGAAGTAGATGGGGAATCTTTGCTAATTAATTACAGCGTACAGCAATTAAAAAATGAACTATCCTCATTTTTTCATAATTAGTTGGCTGCTAATGAAAGGCTGGCATTCTTTATTCATCTGTAGGCAATTGTTAAAATATCATAGCACAAACTGGTCCAGAAGCTTGATGTTAGGCTACAACCCTAGTTAACAGGGCTTTTTGTTAGCTTGCTTTCCCCCAATGGCTGGAAAAACTACAATTGGCAATTTACTTTTAATTGAATTATTAAGCCTTTTATTTACTTGCACATAATATCTGGAACATATCGTGTCTGACAACCATGAGACAATTTCCTCCTCAAATAAGCAAACAACAAAGACAGACTTCAGCCCTGTTAATTTGTAGGAGGAGCTAATGCTACCCACCCTTGTGTGCTCAGAGGTCTGGTACTCATGGTGGCATTAAAGGAATTCTCAAGATTGTTATAGTTCAATTACTAGCACCACAGCTGGATAGAAAAATTACAGTGATAAACCAACAAATGTGACAGGAATTCCTCTCTTCTGCCTTCTCTCATGAATTGTAAATTGAATCTAATTGATTGAACTGAATAGAAAATGGTAGAGGAGAGTACCTACTATATTACTAGAGGAATATGCCTGTAGTTAATCAGTCTGGCTTATACATTAATGCAGACCCTATGGCATGAAGCAGACCCTTCTGCCTAAGTGACAAATAAAACAAATTAATGAGAGGGGGAAAACAGACTGATGCATTCAGTCATTTAATCCCTGCATTTGCCTAGATGAAACTGAGCTGCTTTTCATTCATATCCCTGTATTTTGTCTGGCTATAGGGTAGAGTATTGATAGTCTTGTTCAGCTTCCTGCACTTACTGCTGAAGCACCTGCTGCTAGCCGCTGCTGGAGCCAGGACCTTCTCCACAGTGAAACAGCACCGCTCCTGTGAAGCTCACTGTGCAGAGGCAATATTCAGGAGGAAGCTGCTTTGTATAGTTTTTGTTTGTCTTTGCTGGGGAGGAGGTGGTGGCCAGGTTGCGTCTCAGCCACAGGTGCCTGAGGGAGGAGGTACTACAGAACGTCATGTCCTCAGGCTGTGGAGCAAAGGGAAATCAAACAACAGCTCCTCCTTAGCTGGCCCACCTGCTTGTTAAATACACTCGGTCTTGTTGAGACTGGACACGAACAATAAAAACCATAGCTCCTTGCCTTCAGACATTGATATAGCAATGCCTGAAAAAGTAGCTGGTCTTCAACAGCCTACTTTGTTTTAGCGCCATTACTCCCAGGAGACATAATTCTCATTGCAAGTAATGTATTTAGCTGTTACCAAGAAACTCTGTGTGTTAGCAAGGGACAAGATAAAAAACCTTTCCACTGACATAGGTCTGAACATTAGATTCATGACTCATTGCTCATTACACATCTCTGCAACAGACATATGGAAAAAATGTTTTGAACCTCATATGTCTAGAGCAAAGAAAAATAATTTCAAAAAGTCAGTAAAAAGGAATTGAAAGGATTTTAACTGGACTTGTGTCACATTCTCTACTACACAAAAGCAAACATACTCTACAGTTTTTGAGTGGATACTGGAAAAATAATATTCATTTTAAAGGGATTTTCAGACTGGATGGTATAACAATGTATCAGGGCTTTCAGTAAACTAAAGGACAAAACCCAGAGCTGGATCTTGCATTCACATACAGCATACAGTAATTCAAGGATTCACCTGTACAAGGATATTGCCTAAAAGTGGGGACGTTCATCTCAGAGAGATGAAACAGAGTGACCCATGACTCTCCCGATGATACAACAAAGCTGTATTTCTTTAAACTCAAAATAAAACAAACTGCATCACCTGCTCCTGTCTCGCATTGGTAGAAGGGGTGCATAGAGACCTAAACCAGGCTGGGGGTGAAGCTGTGTAGCTGGTCTCTGCAATTACATTTCTCTGCCTGGTTCCAAGCTGTCATACCGGTTGCCCATGGCTGTTCTTGTTAGGAGTATTTTTCCTTACTTCCTCCTGTAGACCATCAACTCATTTGATATGAATAAAACCCATTTGTCTTTCTATTTTGGGGTTGGGTTGTTTTCATTTTTCACTTTATATGTCTAACTTTCCCAGACACTGAGCTGTTGACTTCAACCCAGCAGCTGAATTCAGAGAGAAAGTAAGAAAGAAAAAAGGAAAGGAAGGAAAGGAAAGGGGAAGGAAAGGAAGGAAAGGAAAGGAAGGGAAGGAAAAAGGGGAAATATAATGAGAAAAGGGTCTTCTGTTCTGCAAATTGTTCTAAAATTTTGATAAGGTACAGTTTCAAAGGTTTAATTTGTAACGAAAAGGGCTTGCTAAACGAAATCACTAAATATGTTTCTGAATCTTAGAGCACTTAAGATTTATGTGGAAAGTCAGATATTCATCTGGTGCATATCCCCGTAGCTTACTGGTTGCAGTAAAAGATTTACAGATTAGGACTAGCTGAGGGTCTTGTTCATGTTGCATACAAACATGCATACCTAGGTCAATGCACGTTAAAATAATGAGAAAGCCTTCTCTACTCTCATTACTAAAGATTAAACTCTAACAGATTGTAGATCAGAAGATTTACACTATTTGTCCCTGCAATTACCTGCATATATTGTGCTATGCTCCGTCCAAGCTGCTGTAAAATACTGATAGGAGAGGCACTAGAAACCAGTCACCATGAAAGGTAGTTTGAATGCAGATACCCTACACAGAGGCCATGCTCGTGTGCTCATTCTCTCCAGCACCACGGCTTCACCAGCTGAGCTGTGGCACCTAAACAGGCACAGGCTCCAGGCCTATTTCCCACTTGAAAAACATGCTAAATTGAAATTGTGTTACATTGCCTCTATTTTGGTGCTGTCCTGATGGATAATAGAGATGAAACTGATTTAGCTTAAATGCTGAGGAGCCAGAGAAGAACATAACTAATACCCTGTCCTTACACATCCTCTCAGCCTCCCCGGAGTTTCATTTCTCACAAAAGTGTGTGGTAGGAATTGGAGTGTAAAGGCAGATGCCATTTCAGGTAACTTACTCATCCTGCATATGCTTCCAGTTCAGCATACAGAGATCCTGAAGACAAACCGTTCTCCACCACCCTTGCGTACCAGACAAATGGGCACACAAGCTCTCAACCACTCCTGGTCACATTTTACATGAAAGTTTAACTATTGTGAAGCCCAAATGGAAAAAAAAAAAAGACTAACTAGCACCTAACGGCTGGCCAAAAGAAAATCATTCTTTATGATTTACTGTTGCAGGCACTCGCATTTTTGATGCCCCACAGCACTCCAGAGTCACCACACCCAAAGTATCTCACCCTCACCGCCATCTCCTTTCTGGGAGGGGCAGCCCCACAGCCCACCTGGCTTTTGGAGCACAGATAGGCAAGACAGGCAGCAATGCCTGTGGGGGCTGCACTTGCCGTGTGCAGGGATCTTGTATTATTTCATAACTGAAACTTGTCCCGGAGTAATAGTTTTAATTCTGCTCTGTAGTGGCACTGTGTTAACTATCAAATGCTGAGGCATTTGAATGTCTATCACTGTGGATTAAGATAAGCCAAAATTTAAACCCTTCTTTAAGCTTATTTTATCCTTTATCTCAATTGCATCAGTGTCGCCAAAGGAAAGTTTTCTACTGAGAAAGAACCTTTCAGATTATGAAAAAAGAGAGAATAAACATCGGTCATTAGCAAAAAATTGAAATGTTGCCACAGATTTTCTGTGGTTATTAGTTACAGAATGAGGTGGGGAGAAGGAACCTGTAGTGATGCTGGGTTTGTGATCTGAGAGCCTGGGACTAGTGACGCTTCAGGCTCTCACTGTGTTATTAATGACTGTTATGCAAGATGCATTAAAAGATACTCATTGAGCCCTTGGGCTACTGCTGAATGGCTCAGTAACCATGGCATGTATTTGTAATCCCTCCCTGTTTCCTGATGGAAATGAGTAAGTAAGTGTAAGACTCATACTCTAAAAATTAAAATATTTGAATTTTTTTTTAAGTTGAAACTTAATTATAGATTTCCTGCATTAACAACACTCAATTTTATAAAATTAGAACATCATCATAACGTATTTTACCCTTAATTCCTTGTACATCCTCTTATTGTCATCTTTTGTTTGGCAACAATGTAGGAGAGAAGGCTGACTATGAGTGGTTTATGCATGCACATAAATACACATGCATAAGTGTGTCTATACAAAGAGCTATACCTGAAAAACGGGGTGAAGCTTTCCAGCCCTCTCATTCTGCAGCTTGAGCTCTTTGTGAGTGATATCCCAGTGCCATTGCCCTAGAGATGGGAAGGGTTCCCCCCCAACACTTCACTTCCACATCTCCCTGAAACTTCCACAGATTTGGTGCAATCCTGAAGCACAGCGGCGCCTGACTTCTGGTAGGGTGTAAGCAGAGAACGCAACAGCATACTCACCCCAGGCCTCTTCCAGATGAAGGGAATTGGTGGGTTTTCACTGAAGAAAAGTGAGGAGTTGCAGGCGGGGAAGTCGGAGTCCTCAAAGAGGACCCCCTTGCACAGGCACTCCTGCTTCAGCTCCTCATAGCCCTTCCCCGAGCTGTGGGTGGCACGCGCAGCCCCAGGCAGTGCAGACGGCCTTGGCTTCGAGCTCTGGTACAAGTAGGGCATGTCTCTCTCCTACCTGCCAGAGAGAGCCCCGGGAGCCAAGGCTTACCTGGTGGTGGGGACAGATTGAGGAGGCGAGCAGGAGGAAAAAGAGAGGGGAGCAAAAATACCTCAAATGCCTCGTGAAGCAAAAGCAGGAGGAAAGGACTGAGGGGTGGGGGAGCCGGCAATATCCCCAGTCCCTCCGCCGTTGCACCTCCTTGAACTGCTGCTGTATGAGACTGACCTCCCGGTTTCTCTGCACAGCAGCAGAGACAAACACCCTGAAAGCAAACAGGGAGGGAAAGCAGCTGGTACGGCCACCCTGGGAGTGGCCAGGAGGTGCCCTGTCCTCTCCACTGTGCTTGCCTGGCATGGCAGGGTGTGGACGGGGTCTGGCACCACTCCCCATTCAGCACAGGCTGTATTGTCACAGGTCCAGCAATGGTTTCAAGGTATGCAGTACCTAACCAGAGCCCTTGAGCTGTGCCGGGGGGGCGAGTCTTGAGAGGAAAGCCAGAGCACCACGGCGGGGCGGGGTGTAGCTGCAGTGCGAGTTTGCCCGTTCCTCACAGGTGGGAGAGCAGCCTGGCCTTCCTGGTGGCAGGGCTGCCTTGTTGGGCAGGTGTTGTCCCCACTGGCTGACATGCAGGAGCAACAGCAGTGACAAGAGGTGGCCATAGCCACTCTGCTGGCAGGAGTCTGGGCGTGGGACAAGGGCTGGGTGTGTGCAGGAGGGGTGTTGAAAGCTAGTGGGGAGGGCTCGGAGCAAGACGTGTCCTGGGCAAACACAGGAAAAGTGCCAGAAAATGTTACCATGAGGAGGGACTCTAATGGGCTGAAGGAGTTCCGTGAGCACTGTAACATGGCATTTTAAAAGCAAATGCATATGTACTTGTTGCTGTTTTCCAGGTTTCATGACTTTGTTCGTTTGTCACCATTACCAGTGAAGGGTTGAGAGCAAAAGTCTTATGAGGAGAGGCTGAGGGAGCTGGGGTTGTGCAGCCTGGAGAAAAGGAGGATCAGGGGGACCTTATGACTCTCTACAACTCACTGAAAGGAGGTTGTAGCCAGGTGGGGGGTTCAGTCTTTTCTCCCAAGTAACAAGCAATAGAGCAAGAGAAAATGGCCTCAAGTTGCACCAGAGGAGGTTTATATTAGATATTAAGAAAAATTTCTTCATGGAAATTGTTGTTAAGCATTCAAACACGCTGCCCAGAGAAGTGGTGCTGTCACCATCCCCAGGGGTATTTAAAAGACATGTAGATGTGGCACTTAGATACATGGTTTATTTGTGGACTTGGTAGTGCTTGGTTGGTGGCTGGACTTGATGATATTAGAAGTGTTTTCCAACCCAAAGTATCCTGTGGTTCTTCTGCTAACCAGCATTTACCCGCAGCATCCTATCTCACATCAGAAGTGAAACACTGTGCTGGAGAGGATGCCAGACAATGCACCGTGGATATTCTGTAGGAATAACGCTCAGTGTCAAACAGACATCGATATTCCTTTCTGCTTGGAAAAGGCGGGGATGCCACCCTCTTGGAACAAATTAGAGTTCCTGTTATGCAAAAGACAGCCCTGAGTACAAACAGCGCTCAGCCTCCCTTTGCTTTAATTGGTCCTTTGGTGGACCAGTTGAGCTTGCTGCCAAGAGATGATTTATGGAGAGCAATTATGTGAAACAGAATTAGTTCCTTTCTGGTCTGTTATTTTTCACAGCAGTGTTGTGAGGAAAGCTTTCTTTTTCAGAGCATATATTCCCATGTTTATTCCCCATAATTGCATCCATTGTGGATGTCTGCAGGCTCCCTGCTGAGACCAAGTTCCCATTGTTCGAATGTATGGATGCTGTCCAAATGTGTGAGAAGAGGCAGGCCTGGTGCTCCAAACGTGGCCATCATTTGACAAAACTTTACGTTTGGAGAACAGAGTCCAAGCTACTCACCTCAGTTTTTTCTACAATCAGTAGAAAAGATTAGAACCTCCAGAAAGTGAATTACTGTGTACTCATATGTAAGATCCCGCTGGAGAGGACTGTCTTTCATTGCCTGTAGACAGACCCTCATGGACTAGCTTGGAGTCGATGCCCAGCTATTCAATGCATATAGTCCAGTGAGAGGAACCCCAGCCAAGGGGCTAAGGCAGGTTAAAGGTATTTTAGTGACAACACAAGCCCAGGGACATGAAGTACCCAACATCCCCCATTCAGCCAGAGTAACAGGCTGACTGGGGAAGGAGACGTTCAGCATCCTAGACATGCAGCCTCCACACCTGCTACATCCCAAGGAGAGTAACCACATATCACTTCAGGGAATTCTTTTCAGAGTTCATTTGCATATGAAAATATGTGGGCTGAGCTGTAGGGGTGCTTGTTGTGCTGCAGGGGAATTCATGCATTTTCTGTCCTATGTGAACACTCTGGTGTGCAATAAGGAATGTTTTCTTGCTGTAGCCTTTCTCTCTGAGGGCAGGTGGAGCTTTTCCCTCTCATTGCCCTGCTGCCTCAGGTCATGACACTGCAGGGCAACTTCACACCTTTGAGATTTCAGCCTTGGTGTCAACGCACTGAAAGTGCCCAGGAGAGATGGTGCCTCGGGAGGGCAGGAGGAAAAAAGAGGAATAAGCAGAAAACAGTTATAAAATGTCTCAGTTCTCATGAAGATACAATACCTTGCCTGCCACATGTTACAAATCATGGGCTCATCTCTGAGACTCTCAGGTCTGGAAGGGCAGAAACAAACCTACTTAATTTACATACTTACCCCACTCAAGAGTTTTACAAGGACTTAAAGCAGATTTGCTCTTTTACCCCTTTTGAAAGCACTGAGAATACATTTCTCCTCTAAGAGGATTCTTGTTATTGCTGCCACTTGGTACTCTCAGCAGATACTCAGGGTGGGAGGAAAGTGCAGCACAAGTCCTGTGATTGCTACTGATAGACACCAGCAACACAGTCCTACTTGCTCAGGAGAGTGGTGGGCAGGATTTGAGCCACTGACCTAGAACACCTTTGCTCCTTAAGCGTCGTGGTCCCCTGAGTAAAAGCAGAGTGTATTTTAACATTCCCTGGAACATCAGGTGAACACAGACAGTGAGAGGCTGCAACACCAGCCTGTGTACATTTTCACTCGGCATGCTGTTGCAGCAGACATATTGTGACATTTAAGCAATACAAGACAGCCCTGAGTAATAAAGTCCTTCCTCCACGATTACACCGTCTCGGGAACTGTAGGTTTCCAGCCCAGTGGCCCTCTCCCAGCAGGGGCAATAGTGCAGGTCTGTCCTTGGTCTGTGAAGTCAGTGAGTGAGTGTCTGCTAGTGTGTGAAAGCGCTGCTGGGCGAGGGAGAGCTGTCAGATCGAATGCAATTAATTCCCAGCAGGCCAGCTCCGGACACCATTAAGCTCCTGTGGACCGCAGAGATCTCTCTACGGGCCACATTACCAGGCAAGATTTCAAGGTGACAGCAAAACAGCATGAGTGATGGACAGGCTGGCAACATATGTTAAAGCTGAACACTGTTTTCTTCCAGATACTGTCATTAAATGCCCATTCTTGAAACATCCAGAGTTTTAGCCATTACTTTCAGTCATGTCTACAAAACACTCAGAGAATGCGAACACCAGTGCAATAGCAGCTGCCTGCAGGCATCACCCTCATGCCTAGCCAGACTGCTGACTCCACAACACCAACAGAGGAGGCCAGGGGGGCATCGTACTGAAGAATTGGTGTATCTGGCAGAGGGTGAGCATCCTCTGGAAAGAGCAGAACCTCAGGCACACTTACTGCTGATAGAAACAGGAACAGAGTAATTTCTGTCTGTTATTGGGTCAGACTTCCTGGGATCTTCTTATTTTCTTCAAGAAGGCAGAAAGCCTGATTTGGTTTTCTGTGGTTTGAACTGCTTTTAAGAGAGACTCTTATTCACTTTCCAGCATAATTCATGGAATAGAAGTTGACATAAAGGCTTAATGTAGAAAGCTATTATTTCCACTTCTCCTTGGCCTCCTCACTTAGCATCGTGCTACAGCTCTGACTTTCAGCCCCCACTGTTCAGCATCTGGCGTGTGCTTTTTCTGAGTCACACTTACGTAATTCCTTCCCCATTAATATCAGGTAGACTCTGGTCATTCAGGATTTAAAGTTGGTTATTCAAATGACAACAATTTGATTTAAGTCTTTCATAACCCTCTTGTCATTACACCTCATGCCCTGTCAACAGTTTTACATTGGAGGGTTTATCTATAGCCTTTGACCCCACATTCTCAAGTGCCTGTTGCCTGCTGGTTATGCCCCTTCAGTGCCATCTGACCTTCTCTAAGGGACTGGTTTAGGTTAGAGTATTTAATTTTTGTGCTCTTTCTCCAGGGTGTTGAGGGACTTGACCAGTTTTGTCTAGGTCCCTTTATTGTTCTCCTATATTTGCAAAGATTTAAGGGTAAATGTTATGTAGTCTGAGGTACCATCTGTGAAGCTCAGCAGCTCTCTGTCCTTCTTTCCTCCTCTGAATCTGTATGAAGTTACATAAAACATCTTTGTTCTTCTCTGAGATTAGTCTCATTTCACACTGCTTGGCGCCCTCTGAACCTTGCATTGATTTGAATCCAAATGCCACAGTCACAGTCACATGAAACCATGCTGTTTCTGATACTTTCCACTACTTTGGCTTCAATGCAGAGCAGGGACTCTTGCTCGGTGGCTTGCAGCCTGGCAGGCTTTGCACATGCTCCTGCACACATCTTTGCTAACTGGGGACATGATCTGTTGCTCTAACAACAGCTGAGACTAGATAAATTGAATCCAGCTTGCGGCTTGTTTTTTAAGGACTTTTCCATCATCTTCTAGCAATAAAGTAATACACACTTTCTCTGGAGTTGACTGGGGGGCTGGAGCATCCTTATCTCCCTCATTTCCTGAGGCAGAAGTGAGGCAAAGGGATGGGATGTGAAAAAGGTCAGCAGGATGGGCTGAGGACTGGATGTCCCTACAAAATATTATGGACAGCCTAGTGAAAAATGCTATAGAGCAGTGAGAAAAAGGGTACCAGAAATCAAGGAGAGAGTTTTTAAGAAGTGTCCTTTGAAAATCTTGCTGATTAAAGGAAAAAAGTATCTTGGATGATTTGCAGGACATCAAAATCTCACTCAAAGGAGGATCTTAAAATTACAGTGAATTTTCATTATGATTTTGCATAGTGGTGAGAGGCCAGAGGCCACAGCCTGGCTGCTTTCATTGTGCTGTGCAGTAGCAATGGGTTCTTCTCCTAAAGAGGCATCAATCCTATATGCAGTCTTAAGACTAGTCTGTGCTCATACTACCTACAGCTTTGCCATCACTGCCCACTGCCATGCCCAGCTATGCAACGCTGACGTGGCCCAGACACGCTGCAGGGCCGAGGGTAGGAGGGTGCTGAGCTGTCGCCCTGAAAGGGGGTGATCCCATGAGGCAGCTCCCCCATCACAGCCCACCTTGCCCAAGTCACCCTGATGCTTACAGCACTCTGGTGCTGGGAGGCAGCTCTGCTCTGCCTGTCCTCTTTCTGCCTAGCATCTCTGATGGGCTACAGTCCCTTTTGCACACCCAGAAAGAAATATGAAACGTGTCTTCTTGCGTGCTTTGGTAAGTAATGACATTATCTGTGCTGGCAGCTGAAATATCATTAGGCAGCCATCTAAGTACTTTACCCAGCCAAACAGCACAGCTTTCTGAGCTGTTGTTCCAGGCTTTTGTCAGAGCTAAGCACAGACTGCTGCATTAATTCATTGCTTTGGAGGAGTGGCAGTTTTACAAACAAAAGAAGGCTTTTAAGATTATTTTTATTCTTTTTCTTTAGACTGTGAAACACGAAGTGGCAGTGTGGGAGAGAAGCCAAGTTGCAGCATGTCTTCAACTTTGTGAGTCAAGGCAATACCTAAGGGAGCTCGACTTTTCCTGGGAGAATAGCTGTAAGAACACTCATTGATAGCTATATATATATATTTTTTTTTTTTTTGAGGGGAGGAGTTATGGTTTTCAGAAGCTTGCATCAGGGTGTGTTGTCAGAAGGCAATATTAATTCTTTTCTCAATAGGAATATTCTAGGCTCAACATACTGTTCCTCAGATTTATTCTTCAAGCAGTAAGCTAAATTGTTATTTCATGGTTTTATAGTTAGCATAGAAAATGTAGAAAAATAAAGGAAAGTAAAAATAAAATTAACCCAAAACTGCAGCAAACATTTGAGCCTTTGCTTAAAAATCATCCAGTAAAAACAAAAGAGCAGGAAATTCTGATCTGCAAGAAATTTGATTTTTGCCGCTTACTGAAACCCCAGAAACTTCAATTACTAGCTCTTTCATTATTTCCTGTAAAAAAAGAAACACATCACTGGGTATAAATTTAACTTTCTCCTCCTCTTGCTTTCAGAATTACTGGTTTGCCAAAGGGCAGTAAGGTAATAACATTTCCAAATGTTAGTGGCTGGAACAGCCCCAGCCGAGCCGGGAGCAGCGGTGCGGAGGCGACTCCGCACGGCGGCAGCTTCGGATAAGGAGACAGAGATCTGCCGCGGTCCTTGAGGCGCTGCAGCCGGCTGGATCAGCGCCTGGCTGCACCCCGTTCTCTTTTCGTTGCAAAATTTAGACCGGCCAGTAGTTCCAAATCGGCGTTGGCGCGGGAAGTTGATTCCCACTTCTGCGTGGCAGGGCTGGAGCTGGTCCTGAAGGAGGTGATGGGTCTATATAGCAGCCCCGAGAGGAGAGGTCCTGCGAGGCTCTTACAAACTGGGCAGCCTCAACCTAAGGCTGCCTGTCTCAGTCTCTTTTTTCTACCAGGATGCGAGAGCAGGAGTGAATCCAGTGTAGCCGAACAATTCACTGTCGTCAGTTGTGCACCCCTCAAATTAAGCCAAATCTGAAAGCCCCACTCTTAGGTCACAAAAGGATCTGTTTTTTTTTTTTTTTTTTTTTTTGTACTATAGATTATATTTGGAGCAGTGGAAATTGCTGCTGCTGGCCCAAAAGAGTTGCAGTTTTGCCCCTGTAGCTGGCTGCCTAAGTGGACCTGCTACGACTCCAGAAAATGGAAGAGTCCCATAATGCCTGCAGTGAGGAAGGAGCCAGTCTGTTTCTCATTAACGAATGCATAATCTGTGTATGATTAAAACCACTCCTTGAGGGAGGCAGGAGACCACCACAGACAGTCTTCTCAGAAGAACACCAAATAGCAGCCAAAATAGTGGAGTCCTTCTGTTTGCAACTATTTGCCCACCCACGGCAAGAAGCCGCAGGCGGAAGAGCAGGAGGAGGGGTGGAGGTGTCCTGAGAGAGGCTGGGGAGAAGATGAAGGGGAACATGAATTTGTGCAGGGAAGACAGATAGCCCATTTCCAAAGGTCCTTCTATGGCTATGCTTTGACTTTCCAGGCTAGGAGACAACTATTGTGCACAGTGCCCTGGGGACAATTTGTGTGGGGTCACACAGGGATGGCACATGTGGTCCTTGGGCTTTATAGGAGCCGTGTTACCAGGTTTTCCATTGCTCCTTGCTGTGAGAACCCATGGCAGAAGCAGGATAATCTCTCTCTTTCATCATCTGTACTTTGAATGTTATTATTGAAAAGCTTTTTTGCAATCCTCTTTACACAAAAAATTGGGCAAGCTGAGTACATCCCTCATGCTCACCAGCAGCTTTCACAGAAAAGTGGTTTAAGCTAGCAAGGGCAGAGGTCAGGTATACAAAGAAAACACAGGAAAAATCACAGGCAAACCTATTCCTGTTTTATTAAAACAGTAAAAAACAAAAATTACTTCGCACAGCCTTTCCCCACCGGAGATAGCAAAAATAAACAAATAAAATCAGGCCCATGGCAGCTTCCCACAATTTTCACAGAATGGGAGGAAAATTGGTTTACTAATGTATAGAAACTTGCCTGACCTCTTGCCAGAGCTGTACTCCTTCTTCCTTACTTATTCTCTCTGGAAAAAGCCACTGAATCCTCTGTGTCCATCTGAAGTGAGAACAGAGCCCATAAGTCTGGCAAGAGACAGAGAACATTTCAGACCTCAGTGCAGTAATTCTGCCACCAGTTAGTACATGTACACCGATGAAAAGAGAAAAAAAGTCAGAAAAGTGGCTAATTAATATTAAGTGCCTACCCACAGGTTTTTTTGAAATCATGTATTTTCTGGGGCTTATGCTGATTTTGAAGAGATAAAAGTACGTTCCTAAATGCTCAGTGCACAGGAACAGATCCCAGCAATGCTGAGGCTGAGGGTCAGGTTTGCTGAGTGTGATGTTCCATTAGTGCAGCTCTACTGAAAGAGTATTTTCAGTCTATGTTGCAAAACGAACCAGCATAAGCTGGCCTCAGCTCAGACATCTTTATTTCCATCATAAATTGAAGACAAGCCCTTAGAGAGGATCATGAGAGCAGTTGTATCAAGCAAAATTCATGACAGCTGGCTGTCTGGGGATTTCCCGAGTCAGCAGTTACACCTGGACTGTCATGTTCTGCAGAGCCCAGTGACCATGCCCTCTGTTATTTCATTTAATCTCTTTTTGTACCAAGACTTTTGGTCTCTGCAGTATCCTATGGCAGTGCCTTCTGCAGTTCATGCATGAAGAAGGGTCCTTCCTTTCACTTATATTTGTTGCCTGATGATTCTACTGGGAACCCACTGGTTCTGGCAATGTTACAAAAGACTGATTCAGGAGTTTCTGTTCACCTTCATCATTTTATGTTTATGCTTCCCATACCAGTTCTCTTCCAAATTGAAACATCTTGGTCTCTGTAGGCACTCTACTGCTCTACAAAGTTTTTTCCTGCAGGTCTTGCAGACAATGGTCCTTCCCCTCCTGCAACTGACTGCCACACCTGGGGTGTGGTGTAGCAGCCAACGAAGCAATAGTCCTTGATCTTCCTTTGGCCAGATCCTCCCAAACAGGCATCTTCTTTTTCCTCTCCTCCCCTGTTCTTTTCCCAGTGCCTGTTTGCCCTCTCCATTTGAAGCCTTGTTCAGACCCTAGGCTGTGTTCCCTTACCAAACCAGACAAGAGAGGAAAGTATATGCATGTTGATGGGGTGTAGAGGTTCAGGATTACCAATGCCAACCCACAAGTTATATAAACAAACAGTTTGCGGCCTATTTATCACTCAAGGAACTTTTAGGCTTAATAAAAGGAACCCTCAAATTTAGTAATGATTTATATATAACCATATACATGGCATTATGTCTAAGTTAGCCATATACTAATTCATAATTTGTGTATGTCAGATGTGTCAACTCAAGCTCGGAAGACCTCATGTGAAGGTCTATAGTCTGAGGATGTGAGCAGAGTAATTTATTATCACTCCTCCAGGACTCCCACTTTGCAGGAGGCAAGAACATCATCACAGGAGTATGTCTGGCCCTTTTGAGTTAGGTCTCAAAGCAAAATTTGGGAAAACTGGAAAACAAACTAAATGAACCAGAATAAAATATCTACTATTGTCTCCACACACTGAATTTTATATAGCTCTTCCCAGAAGAATCTGGATCAATGAAAACACTTTTTGACAGAGTGGAGACACAATGTTCTTTGGCAAAAGAATCAATTGAAATTCTAGCTTGGACAAAATAATTTTCCCATTCAAGACCAAATTACGTACTGCTGGCTGTAGGGTTAGTGTTTCTCTGCCAGGGTTAAAATTTCTGAAGCCTATCTGGCAGTGTATACAAGAAGTGCTAGAGTACCATCAACAAGAAATTTTCATGAGGCAGAGGAATGCTTCCACACTAGCACTTCAGAAAAATGAGGCTGACCAGGAGATCTGATCCCTTTGAGCACCGTTGCGAGGGAACCCATAACCACAACACCAGTGTTTTTCCACCCCTCTTTGCTGGCTCTCAGCAGCAGCCATGAATAACAAGCAGGAAAAACAGAGGCAGGTTTTGAAGAGAAATGAGGGCAGAGGAGGGGGGGAGGGAGGCGGGCCCATCTTATGCAAGAATGGGTATAAAAGGGGGAGCAGAATACCCCTCCAAAATTGCAAAGAGTGGGGCAAAAGGAGAGCACCAACCTCATCGCTGAAGAACAGGTTTGAGAGATCTGTGTTTCTTTGTATCTTTATTGTGGCTGCTGCAGGGAGAGATTCATTAGGAAATGTGTGTGGGCCATGGGTTAGTTTTGCACAGCGGATGCCTGTAGGAACAGTCTTTCTTTCACCTTTGGTTCGTTGTTGCCAGAAAGCTTTTTGCCCAAGTTTGGCCCAAAGCAGGTTTTCTGGCACAGCTCTCTTTAGGGGGCAAAATCCTTGGACAACAGAGCTGAAGGGCAGCGCAGAGACTCTTCTTTCTGAAGTCGAAGCTCTATCTTTAAGCGCACACTCATTCCTAAAACCATGCCAACCCAATAAGAAAAAAGCCTCACAACAGAGTTCACATCTAGAGTAATTGGAATAATGCTCATGCACTCCTGCTTAAAAATGTCTCAGAAGTAAAATGAAAGACTAACTGTAATTACATACTACTAGAATAAAATATGTTGCGGGTGTGGCAGGCCATGTTGTCCATAGTCTGAAACCTTCTCCTTTGGCAGAAACTCTCAGAAGATAAAAGACAAAGATCTAAGAAGTGCACTAGTATGTGATGCATCTTAATAGGGGAATCTTAATTGAGTGAGCATAAGTGATTGGCAAATGAGGGGGGAGCTGTGTCTGAGCTTTATAGTAGGGCATGAACATCAGGTGAAATCAAAGGTTCTCCCTCATTAGGGTCAGCCAAATTCTTGGTGGTCTGAAGCAGGAGGAGCACTGTGATGAACCAGGACATTGAACATTTCCTCATGAAACTTTTTTTCTGAAGAAAGCTGGGTATTTTAATTTGATTACTTTATTGATGGGGGAGGGGTGAGAGAGGAGCAGGGAAGATAGACTTCCGTGCTCCTCAAGGGCACTGACAATTTTTTTATCAACAGAAAATAATAGAACTGAGTGTGCAAACACCAGAAGGGACCCAAAGGTCAACTTGTCAAAAAACTATGAGAACGTTCAACTAAACTGAACTTTGTTTTATTTGATAAAACCACCAGACCACCATGCTGGACTTATTGTTCAGGCGCCTCCCGTTCCCCCTCTTCTTCAGGGCAGCATACCCTGCAACCAGGCATGCCTGACTTAGGGCTGGTACCTATAGCAAAAGAAGACCATCAGCTGCAGCACAGCTTGGTCGTGACCTGCAGGGGAGCTGGAAGTAGGAGATACCTGAACAACACTGCCCTAAGAGTGCTACAGCACAGAGGCATAATGATTTCAGGGAAAAAGAAATACAGTGGCTGCATGTTTTGTGATTTCCCCTTCCAGGGTTTATTGTCCACAGCAAACATTAAAGTCTGGCAGCTGTACTATATGTTCTTAGCATCACTTGTAGTGATGCTTAGACAAAGGCAATAATTCTTTTTAATATGGATACTTTTCAGAGTTTTACAGAACACAAAGTGCCGTTCACTGAAACAGCCTTCATTTGTGTGCCCTCAATACAGAGATTATCCCTAGTATAGAGAGTGTCCTCAATCAGGCTGGGTTTACTTTTTCCCTGTGTTCAAGCCTCATCTAAGAGGACACAGCAGACCAGCTATAGCTCGCAGGCGTGGCGTTGTCTGGCCATTTGTGCACGCTGCTGATGCCGAGTGCCTCATGGGAACCCGCATAGGGGGTGGTGCTGGAGATACAGATTTGGGCTGTGCTCATGTCCCATTCACACCACCCCTGGCCTTTAAGGAACCAGCTGTCTCCCCCGACCTGCCAGCAGGAAGGCCTCTAGGGGAGAGAGGAAAGAAGGGGGTTTGCAACCTGAAACGTATCTTGTTGTCTCAGCATTTAGCTGAACAAATGCATTTTTCATGGAGAAACTACTTCTCCCATTGCCTATATCCATAGATGAGCTGCATGCATTTTATACCTGTCTGGAGATGGTACAAATGCTCAGGGACTGTTCTGCAGCCAGAAGCTTCCTCAGCTTAGATGCTCAGGCAGCAAAAGGACAAAACACCTTAAATATTTCCAGCTGTTTGTTTAAGCCCATGATAGCATGTCATACAGGTCTGGTCTCAGAACCACTTTCAGACCTCATTAGAGCAAAGGTAGTCAGTTTATTTAAATGAGAAGCAAGACTGGAGAGACCAAAATTTCCCACCTCTTTGGCATTAGGCACCTGGCACACAGCCCTTGGGCTGGCAGGACTCAGCTGTCTGTCTCCACCTTCATCCAGCTCCACAGGCCAGATGCACTGAAAACATCCCTCTCTACAGCCTCTCTCCTTGAACCCAGCATGTAACTGGGCACTGCAATACAAATCATGCCTGACTGGCCCTCTAAAATCAAAGCAGAGATGACAAATCAGCCCTACTTATGTTACAGCCATGGGATTTTAATTACTAAGCATAACAGGGGCACTGAACGAGACCCAATCTAACCATCTAAACATTATCCCTTTTTTGATTCACTGTTAATTTGCTTAAAGACAAAGAAGGGGCACACCAAAATCGGAAGATAGTTTCAAAAGCAGCAGAAAGATCTCTTAATCCCACCCTTTTTGCCAAATAGGGCTTGGGAGGCTGAGACTGAGAGGGATGAAATCTCTGTGATCCAGCTGTGGCAACCTTATCCATCTGGCTTTCATCTCCTTTCCAACACATTTTGTTTTGAAGAGGAAAAAGAACAAAGCTTTGACATTCTGGACAGATCAAGAGGGAAAGAAAGGGTAAAATCTGAGAGCTTAATCACTTTAGTCTGTAATAACATACACGCCTGACACACCGATGGATACCCAGGCTGCAAGGTAGAGATTAAAGGTGATTTATCTGAGAAGACAAAAATCTAGTCCCACTGTACAACAAATATATATACAAAGAAATCTGCATTCCTTTCAGTCTGGCATAAAATGAGCTACTTGCAGCTCCTGTGATCAGTTATTCTGCATAGTAAAGTGCCTGTGTCTATCTTAGTAAATGTGTAACTGCAGGCTACACAGGTGTGCTGCGTCTGGTTAAAGGTTGTGTATCCATCCCTGGAACTTTCTATGCAGCTGGTGTTAAGCCGGGCTCAGGTTTCATTGGGCCCTGTCTGGCCTGAGCTCACTTTTTTCAGCCCCCCAGCCTGTGATGTAAAGTAGCTTTGCGCAATGCTGCTGCAGACATGCAGAAAGGGCATAAATCCACCTGCAATCACACCACCCCAGGGGGAAGAGGTACCGTGGGGAGCTCGCCTGAGGGGTAACAGTGTCGGAGGGGCAACGGAAGGGCGACACACACCAGGACAGAGGCGAGTAAGCACTCTTACTGGATTTTCTTGGAATGCTACTTTTCAACTCAGGTGTTCCTGCTTTTCTGAAGGGCTTGGGGCTGCCTCCTTTAGGGAAATAAACCAGGCAGACTTTCCACAGATGGGCCTTAGGGTAAGTGCTGGCAATGAGAACTGCTCTTCTTGCTTCTGCTCATGAGAAAAGAGCTGAACTGGGGACTCCGGCAACCATAGGGAAGTAACTGCTGGACACCAGTGGCGCCTAATGGCACAGCCTTCCTGGGTGCCACAGAGTGACCCTCCCTGCTGCTGCAGGAAGGATTAGGAAATGCCTCAAAAGAATTTTATGATGGAGAGAACAGTGTGGGCAGTGCTTCTAATCTGTGGCTTTTTGGTTCATTTTCCCAAGATGTCCCAATATCAAAAATGCGTCACATAGTCTAGAAATGCACTAGCACAGTGGCTGGGCTGTCTGTGAAGACTAAGTTGGGAAGGCACCTCCAAAGATAATTTTTTAACTGGTCAGAAGGAACGAAAAAGCTCTGTCACACGCATCACCTGCTGCCAGCAGGGCTGGGGAGACGAAGAGGGAACAGGGAGCAGAGGGAACAGCAGCAGAACTGCGCTGCCTGTAAAATAATTTAGAGGACGAGGTGGGACACAATGGGGTAGAACAATCCCTGGGTGAAGGCACAGGGCCAGAGATCCACAGCATGTCTTTCCCTTCATGCCTCTGGGGAGCAAACAGTTTCAGGCCTGATATACAGACACTCTCTCGGAAGATGCTTAGACATCACAGCAGCAGAAACTCCATTTGCAAACCAAGCTGTTAGAAGAGTCTAAAGCCTGAGAATGTAGATGTGCACACGAGCAGGCATACATACTTTGCAAGGTATGTCTAGTTGCCAAGCATCTGCACATCTCAGTTTTGGGAGGTGCAAGAGAGTAGTGATACTGCAACTGGAGTATTGTTAGGTGGGAAACACTTAGAGACCCCTCAAGGGAATTAATATGTTTATACATTGTAAATCAGGCTGGGAAAGTGCGGGGTCTTGAATGGCTGGATTTAAACCCAAACACTTCCACCCTGTGTAAATTAAAGTGCTGGTGAGACAGACATTGCTCTGTGTCCTCTCAAAAGGCTACCAGAATTACAATATCTGACATACCGGTGTGACTCGAAATGTCTTGGAGAAAGTGAGCAGAGAGCAGAGCTTGGGTGCTGACAAGGTTTATAGCATTTTGTCCATCCAATGAGCTCTGCAGAACTTGGAAAGGGCTGAAGAGGGTGAAAAGAGCTGCAATGAACAAGAAATTACGAGTAGCATAAAAATACGGCTCTGAATAACAGAATATTGGCCAACGATAAAGTCTTATAGATGCATAATTTTCAACATATTTGGATTTTAAATACAGAAATTCAAAGCCATGTACTGGAAATCCAAGAACGCTACTGCAGAATTATTAGTTATCAAAAAATTGGACATAGGAAAAGTGAGAATTCTAAAACTGTGAAGTTTGTCAGTGGGTATACCTGTGTGTGTCTGTTTATGTACCTATGACTTTCTTATTCCCAACATGCACTAGATCCCTTGTGCCAAAATACCAGTGACATCCACATACAGTAAAAATCTCTGCTTCTCATCAGGAAAAACAGGAGCAGCAGGTGCTCTTTTACCACAGGAGAAGACTGCCTGTACAACAGAGTAAAACTCAGCCTACCCCTTTTAACTCTGTATTCAGATGTAGAAGGTGTTATGAAAATTATTTCAGCGTTAGCACATTTGTATAAGGGAGCCTGGAGTGTGTTTACCTAGAAGCTAGAACGAATGTTTACACTGGGCAATGAAAACGTAACACGTTCTACCAGTGCCAAGTATTTTGCTGACTAGACATACAAAGTAGGATCGTTCCATGTTTGGACCTTAAGAGAATTGGTTTCCAAACCCACTTCCTGCATAACAGCAGGCAAATGGCTTAGTCCGTCCGTGTGTCAGCAAGACTCAGTGTGGCAGTTTGCGGAGACAGCTCTGATCAGGTCCCAGGAACAAATGCTGTTGCATTATTATAATGTTTTGTGGAACTAGCACGCTCTAGTTTGCAGGCCTAACCAGCCTGTACAACCATATTGCTTCCCATGCTAAATCGTTGGGGTACTGCAGTGGGTAATGGAGTCACATCTGCTCTTAGCATTTCCCCACCTGCTGCCATTGAAACTGGTGTCCATCTCATCCTGGGCTTTTCAGAGAACAGAGTCAGACCAGACACCACTAAATACTGAAGTTTCTGCCTTTGTACCTCCAATGCAGCATTAACACCTCATCCTGTGATTAAGAGAAACTGTACTTAAAACAGGCTGACCAGTCTTCTTTTCTCCCCACTTTTTTTTTTTCAGCAGGCACTGCGGAGGCAATTTTCCAACATGAACGTGGTAGCAGATCTTCTCTGTTTGTTGGCTTGCCTTACCCTGGTGACTTGTGACAGGGTCTATGTCCACCCTTTCAATTTGTTTTCTTTCAATGAGAGTGACTGTGACAAGCCGGAAAAATTGGTTCAGGAGGGAAAGACGAAAACTATTGTCCCCGTCTCCATTGAGTCTCAAACCACACCTGCCTATGAAGATGACCTGAACGACAAGGACGAGTTGGAACCCCTGAACCTGAATGGCTGGGGGAAGGAGGAACCGGGCTACATGAAGGACTTGGTGTACATCCTGGGAGTGCGGTTTTACAGCACCCTGCAGAAAGCACAGCAGGGCCAAAATGTGCTTCTGTCCCCAACCAGTCTTTACAGCTCCTTGGTGTCTTTCTACTTGGGTGCCTCAAACCAAACAGCACTTGATTTGCAGAGTTTGCTGGGGCTTGTTCCCCCCTCTGGAAACCCTGACTGCACTTCCAGGGCAGTCGGAAGCAATTTCCTTTCCAGCCTGAGAACAATCGAAGGCCTCGTGAAGAGCAGGGATGAGGAGCTGCTCTTTTCCAAGACACTCTGCCTGTTCTCTGCCCCTGGAATACCTCTATTTGAACCGTTCATGCAGGACTTGCTCCACTCTGCTGATGCTTTCTACGCCCGAGCTGCTGACTTCACAAATCCAAGTGAGGCAGTGAAACAAATAAATGCCTTTGTGGAGGCCAAAAGCGAGGGCCAAAACAAGCGCTTACTGACAGACATCGATCCATCTGCAGACCTGCTGTTCGCGGTGGACGTCCGCTTGGCAGGTATGAGGCAGCACTGCTTATTTTGGGAGCAGGCTGGGTGAAGGACAGGCAGTGGCCCTGCTGCTGGGAAAGAAGCAAGGTCACTCCTGGCCAGTGGTGAAAGGGAAGGGCTCAGATGAAAGGCTGGACCACTGCTTACCACCACTGTGCTGGGGGTCCTGCCTGCACTCTGCCACAAGCCAGCAAGGGCAATGGGAAGGAGGTGGAGGGAGATGGCCTTGAAGAAATTTTCCTTGTCCAGGAAGCTAAGGATTAGGAAAGGTGTGGGAAGGTGCATGAGAGACAATTGCTCAGTATTTCTGACTGTGAAGGAACTAAAAGTCATGAGAGACCTCCAGCAAGAATGATCAGGGAGTAGCTTTAAAGGAAGCCAAAGAAATACTTTGCTCCAGAACCTGTATTTCCACAGGGGAGCTGGGGATTGCAGGACAGAGGTAGATACAAGAAAGGCTAAAAAAATATAATGGACATGACTTGTCTAATGGCTATTAAACATAGAGGTCTGGAGGCAACATCTGGCTCACGAAGCAACCAAAGAAGCTATCAGTTATGGAATCGGGGGAGCACATACAAATCTAGAAGAAATAAGGCAATACCTTGGTCACCTAGGGTCATTCCACTCTGCTCTCCTAGAAACTTCCCTGCACTACAACTGAGCCTTCCCTTCTGAGGGTAGATGCTTTCCAACATCCTTGTGACTCAATGCAGTGCCAGAGACCACACACTTTAGACAGCTTGCCTACCTGTGACAGTATTTGAGATAAACTTGCAGTGAGCCCTAAGTTTCTGAGTGGGCCTCTACTGCTAAAGGTGGAGTTGTGGTGCCCATGAAATCCTTTCATCCCTCCATCTTCCTACTTCTAAATTGGATATCAGGTCTTCTTTGCCTTTCATGGGTGCTGTCATTACTTGATCCCAGCTCCTCAGGGAGCTGCGAACATCAGCTTTGTCTTCAGTGTAAATTCTAGCATAGAGATGATACTGCAAAAATAATTCTTGTCTTACAGACTTGAACATGATCATAAGATTAGACTTTTCCTTCAGCAGAACAATTTTTTGTCTTCTTCTGTACTGGAAATTTGCAATTTTTATTAGCTTAGGAACACATGCTTGAGGGTCTGAGTCACTGGCTCAGCTCTACTATTTTCTCTCTCTGAGAAGGGTGCACTTGAGATGTATAGTCTCCACACATGGGATAGAGAAAATTGGCTCAAGAACAAACGAATTAATTAAGCAACTCTCTTCTAATAAACACAGGAGATGACTTCAGCATTTTCTTTGTCTTTTGGTTTTGAAGGGGCAACCATGACAGCCGATGCTGTTACACTCGATATCTGTCCCTGTAGCTGCAGAAAGGAAAAACTACAGTTTCTCTGAAACACATGATATATGCTCCTGAGATGCTATTAACAGCCATAGCATCGACAAAGTGACAGAAATCCATACAAGACAACAGCTAAATGTTCCAGTGGTCTTATCTGTTGTTCACTTGCACACAGTTTTTTTCACATTTGTAGACTTGCTGCCGAGCAGGGCCTGCCATTTAGAATCCAATGCAGAACATCAGGTGCAAGTTTCACTGATGGACTTTATGTTTAGTTGTTTGGGTTTTTTCTTTTAGTTACAAAAGAATTACGAAGCAGTGTATAAAAATAGCACTGTGGGTGATCACAATCTTAAGCACCTCTACCTTCTCCTGATTAAACTAGCTATCTTTAACAGATAATCCTCAACAGCTTCAGTTTTAACTAGAAATTTGTCAAGATGCTTTTTACTTTATTTTTTCGCTTTTAAGTAAAAAGCTGTAACTTGCCACAGAAAGTCATCCCCTCTTTAGGATTGTCAGGCCAGCATGAAGCCTGTATTACAGCCTGTATTACAGAACATGGAGATCATCACCTGAAGCAGAGAGGTCCAGTGTTTCTTTTCTGTACTCCCAAGTCAGTACTGCAAAGTACTCTTTTACCCTCCCAAGCTACATCTTTGCTCTGCGACTGACAGCCTTTTCCTCTTCAGTTATCTTCCCTACATTGTAGACACATTTCTTTTCTGCTCCAGTGTGGTTGCTGAACAGTTGCCCAAACCCAAGGTTTCTTTGATGTCCTGATGCGAGAGATCTCACTGTAAGAAACCATTTGTTTAGTGTCAGCTATCACCTTCTATAGAAGGAAACAGTCATATTAAGAACTTAACATCCTTTTGAGCACTTTCAGGAGAGTTTGCACCACACAGTTATTCGTTGGAGAGCACAGATGTCCAGATCCTCACCTAGCAGGGAGCCATTTCAAAAACAGGGGTGCTGATTATCCATTGTTCACAACTGGCACAATGTTAATGGACTCAGTCCCAAATTCACCAGCAGAGCTTTGCAGTTTTGCAATATTTTCTCAAGATTACTTAAAAGCAATTACAGGTGAACACCTCTACTCCTTTATTCTTTGTTTTGCTTACACCTTCCCCATCTCTACCTGCTGCTTCTCTTGGTGAAGTCAGAGTGGGTAAAAATGTCTAAATGTTCTTTCAATGAAAGGTTATTTGAGAGGAAAGTGTTCCTGTGCAAAACCACTTACTACATATTAAAATGTTAGGGTCCAGCATTTATCTGGATTTATTGGAGAATAGATTAGTCAACAGTAGAGCTAGACCAGCTCCTATTTTAACTAATATACCAATATTAATTACTTTAATGTAAGGAGTTCCTTTCTCTATTACAAAATATACATCTGTTTTCCTAATTCCCGAATTCCACCAAACAATTTCAAGATTTCTGATCTTCGCCCCCTCGCTGACATCAGTTTCTTCGATGCTGACAGGATTATCTGCCTAACTAGGCAGCAGCACAGATCTGTGGAATTGAGCAGATAACATGTTGAAATACAAAGCTGCATAGAAGTAGCGGGAGGCGAGAGCAAGGCTTCCCGCACTGCTGATCCAGGAAAGAAATTTATGTTAAGGTTTAGCAAGCATTCAAGTATGTCCTTTTTAACCTCCTTGGCTCAACCAGTGCTTTGGTGTTATGCTTACAACCCTCCTCATTGGTCTATAAGATTGTGAAGGGTGAGACCTCAGGCAGAATTTGTGCTCCCTTCCCTCTCCCAAGTCCACCAGGTTGCCTGAGGGTGCTCCTGCAGTAAGGGCTGGCCCTGATGGATGTGCTTCCAAACATGACATCAACAGTGCTTGAGGGATGGAGAAGAAATCAAGCAAACCCTCTGCACAGGCCTCTGAGCCCTCTGGGGGCCACGTGGCAGCCTGCGAGGAAGCAGACAGCCAAGCAGGCAGAAACACTGAACACGATGCTCAGGAAAGGCCACAAACCTAATAGAAATACAGCAGGTTTGGTCACAGTGGTCCCTGTGTTGTGATGCACCAAAAGGCATATTAAAGGGAGGATACATATGTTTACAGTAGTTTTTATACACACAGTCTTTCTCTAATGCACAGCATGTTGTCTTGAAACAAACATATATGCCAGCTACGGGGCAGAGGGCAGGAGGGAAGAAAAAGAAAAATCAATTTCTTTTTTCTCAATCTGTTTTTCAGTGAATGTTAAGCAAGCCTTCCAGCTCAAAGAGCCTCAGGAGTTCTGGGTGGATTCAAACAAAAATGTCTTGGTCCCTATGTTGTCCATTACGGGGACATTCCAGTACAAAACTGATGCCAGTGGGACTTTCTCTGTGGTGGAAGTCCCCATCAGCAAGACGGCACTGCTGGTGCTGCTGCAGCCCACCAATGGCAGTGACCTGGAGCACGTGGAGTCCGAGCTGACGTGGCAGTCCTCAGCCTGGCTTCAGCGGCTGTCCCCAAGGTAGGGATGAACGGGTTTGGGGTGCACCACACCAACCCCTGTCAGCCTGCCTGCTTGCTGACAGGGGTTGGATCCAGCCAGGGAGAGTCCACTACCGAGCACAAGGAGAAACCCCTGCAAACCCTAAGGCCTCACTTCAAGGCAGCTTGACTTGGGTGGGATCAGCCTTTTACTTGGGGGTATTTCCAGGAAACAAGCAAGTACCTTTGCAGAGCTGACCCATGAAGTGGTACGATCTGGGGTTTAATAGAGTACCGAGGGTGAAGTCAGGGTGAGTTCACACTTGGAAACAGTAACAAGGCACCCATCGGTGTCTGTCCCCACATACAAAAAAGCACTTCTTGCAGCTGTTTTCACAGATTCCACCCATTCCCCAGGACTGCCCAAACACCATGCTTTCACAGTGGAGAACAAGCCTCTCTCTTTCCTGCTTCTCTTTCCCGCTCTTTTCTGCAGAGAAATTAAATTAACGCTGCCGGCGTTAACGATAGAAGACAGCTCTGATCTACAGAAGCTTCTTGCAGATATGGAACTGCCTGCACTGCTGGGGAAGGGGGCAGATTTCAGTAAAATAAGCAACACCAATCTAACAATTGGAAAGGTACAGTACATATCACTGGCATTGAAAAAAGGCATGCTTCCTGTACAGTTTTAGCCTCATAAACTGAATAAATTTGCCTAGAACAAAGCAGTCAGAGCCCTGTGGGGGACATAGTAGGTGACTTGCAGTATGACTGAAAGATGTGGATATTCCTTAAATTAATTTATCAGCAGCAATAGGTTTGCCCTAAACTACTTAAATTTCATCACTACAGCACACAGCATGTTCAAGATCTGAGTATGCTAGGCACTGTACATACAAATTAGACTGCATTCAGTACTACCTCCAGTTCAAACAGCTGGAGCACATAGTAGAGGATGGGCTCATGAAGAGGATGGAGCACAGAGTAGAGCTTCTGGGCTACTGAGGATAATCCTCCATCACTTAGGGACTACTCCCAGAAATCACAAACACAGAGGTGCATGCAGCCCACAACCTCACCTGAAGAAGGCTCCAGAGTTCAAGCCTCAAGGGGAAGAAGGGAGAGCTTAATTCATAAAAAGAAGGCATATTACATTCCAGAAGTATAATTTGAGTGCCTTTAATTTTATTTTTAGAAGGTGCCCCACCCTTGGAAGTTCTGTCAGGGGCTTCAAGATGTCCTTGTCTTGACTGGGAGTTAATTTTCTTCTGGTTAGTGCTATGTTTTGGATTTAGTATGAGGAAAGTGTTGATAATATACTGGTGTTTTCGTTGTTGCTAAGTCAGGGGAGGAATGAGTGAGCAGCTGTGTGGTACTTGGGTGGCGCCTGGGGTTAAACATGACACCAGGGTAACAGGATTACATACCACCCCAAGTGTACAAGCAGTTGTACAGCTTTTTCCCCATGTTATAGAACAAGTACTCCAGCATCTTTTTTAAGTATCCACGGAGTGTAATGTGCTGCTTACAGCTGATCTAAGTTATTGATTGCTTCATGTGCTTCATAATTCACTCAGACTCCTATTTGTCTCTTCACTATCATGCCTTGATGACTCCAGAGTTACTCGTACGTTTTGCCTTACAGGTAATAAATAACGCCTTTTTCAAACTGAGCAGTGATGAAACAGATCAGGCAGAAGATCCTGCAGCCCAGAAGGAAGATGGGGTGTACCTGGATGTAAAGCTGAACAAGCCATTCCTTTTTGCTGTTTTGGAAAAGAAGTCAAGGGCAATGCTTTTCCTTGGCAGAGTAACAAACCCTCTGCATGAGGTTTAAATGCAAACACAGGGGATAAGAAAGGAAGGGAATGATGCCATTTCCCATCACCGTTTTCTTATTCATCAGCTATTTTTGTGATGTTGTTGAGTGCTCTGCTTAGAGATGAAGCAGTTAGTGTTTGAAACACAGCTTTTTGAAAGCCAACACATTGCAGCATTTCATCCTCGTTCATCGGTTTCATGTGAGGTGACACACTCTTCCTCCAGCTTCTCTTTTTATTCTCACTTTGTCTCCCTTTTGCTCCCAGGTCACCTTTTTTGATGCAGTGGGGCAGGGCAGTGTTTCGATGCAAGGCATCAACTTTAAAAAAAAATAGTTTTATAAGCACAAACAGCATTTATTATAGAAAGGTATAGAAAAGGACCTCTTCATTCTTTAAGAAGCTTTTTAAATTCTTATCTTAAGTCATCTTTGCAAGAGAGACCCCCTTTTACATTACAGTGAAAATTTTGCAATTATCCACAGAGATTTCTAGCTTCATCAGCAATACTTTCCTTTAAAAAGCTGCCAACAGCACAGGCAGGCTTTGCTTGTCCCACTGAGACAAGATTTTTTGCCTTGAAATCAAAAACACACATAGAGGAAGTTTCTTCTTTCTGCAGCCCAGATGGATACATTCACTTCTTAGCTCAATGGAAATGCTAAAAGTAGGGCTTGGTAGCATTAATGAACTGTGATGGATAAATTCTCAGAGCAGGACAGAATTATCTCTGATTTTTTTTAGAAAAAAAAAAAAAAAGAGGCCTAGTATTCCAACACAGTTGCATTCCTTAAATTACTCCCTAACCTGTGAGGCATTTATTACAGCCTTGTAGTAAAAAAAGACACTACTGGATAGATCCTAGTTCCGTAAACTTTAACATATCCAAACCATATGTTCTTTAAAAATACCATTAATGGCAGTAATATAGATTAGTATAAATAGTGGATGTGGTGCTGCTACTTGTAAATAAAATTATTACAGTGGTCCAGTCCAACTCTTAATGGAGTTTGAAACATTAAAGTGGAACAACAGATTTTTAGGTGACTCTTGAATTAGGAAGTGAGGAATTGGGAGATAACCTTGTTAGTAAGGAAAGCCTTTCAGTGAAACAAGGATTTCCACCTCTCATCTCTAGATTTGTCTTTAGCGCTGATGGCATTTAGAAAATAACTGCAAACCTCCTGGGCATAAGATGTTAGATGCATCCTATAGAGCACAGCAGTTCATTATCATCCACAGTGCTCCAAATGTCTATCCAATCTAAATGCACTAATGCCAGCAGCTTGCTATCAGTGATGTACATATGTGACAAATCCTTCCAGCTTAATGGAAAATGCTATGGCGTTATAAATAAAATAACACAAAACCCAAGAATACTAGGATTTCAAGTGCTTGATATAGTATCCATATATTTATCCAATTATACTGTATGTATTTCAGATGCTCTAACATCTAAATATTGTACTCGTATTCTGTACAGAAGCAATTAACTACAAGTATACAGAGAGGGATAGATGGAAATAAAACACACTTCTCTTTGCCACAGTTCATTTGGGATTTTGTCCCTAACTACATCTCTTGTTCTGGCTTCTGAAATCTGCTCCAACTCAGATTTACGTTTTTAAGAGAGTAAGTTGCATATTATCACTCAGTACAGCCAATGGTATAGCTTTAGGCATGAAAGAGACAGCTTCACACTAATTAAAAAGTTCATGCTAATTTAAATGTTATCCCATTTACTCACCGAAGTCAGAAGGTAGCATCAGCTACAAATAAAATTTCAGACCACAAAATGTTCCATTTCTATGATAAAGATGGATAATAATGAAAGGAAGCCCCTGAAAACACTGACAGAAAGTTTGGGGCAAAATGCCATTACTCACAGGTGCTGTCAGCACGCTCTGGGGACTCCATACCCTGTTCAGTGGTTACAGGCAGAAAAACAAACCAACCCACCCACCATCTACCAAACCAAACACACTTTTCTGAAAATAAACTTTGCGGTGGAGAGCACCTCTCCACTGACACCCTGGAGAAGAAAAGGAAGGAGAAAAGGGCAGACAGAGGGAACTAAATATATAGAACAGAACAAGCTCATTATTATTGATGGAAAAAGGAGAGTAAATATTCCACCATATTCAGTGATCCTGTCAAATACATAACTGCTAGTTATCTTTAGGTGATGAAGTTAAACCAGTCTGGTCTACTTCTGCTATAACTTATGAAGCTGAGAATCCAGTTACCATTTTACAGGAAAACATGCCACTTTTCCCCTCCTCAATATTATATAAACCCTTTTCCAGCTAAATTCCTTCCAGGATTAGAAAGGCATATCAAGTTTTCTAAAGGTCCTAGAATGGAAGAAGAAGGCGGCACAAAATCAAAGCTGCATTACTGTCATGAAGTGAAGGGCACTTAAAAAATTACCTAAGGAATAGAACAAAGAGGATTAGTAGCAGAAGATACCTTCATTAGAACACACTTAACTGCATGGTTAGATCCTCTCCTCCTCAGTGATCCACAGTATCTGAAAATGTTGAAATTCATTTTACCAAAGACAAAGCCAATTCACACCTCTTCTTTCTTTCAACAGAGGTATCACATAAATTCTTACCTGATCTCATTCTAATGAAAGAAAATTAAATGCTATTCAAGTGAACAAAACGAAAAGATGGGGAACTGACATAGAACTTGTGATGGAGACGTTTACAGCAATCATAGGACCATTCAATAATTTTGATTTGCTAGACAATATTAGTTCCTGCCCAGAAACTACAACTGGTCTTCAGTGAAAAAGAACAGAATTCAGCCTATATCCTCAGCAAGCTGATAATGGCATGTAGGAAACATGTTATCGCAGGGAGATGTGGGAAATCTCATGAAACTCAAGGGCAAGTAACCCCGTCATGCCTTTTTGGTTTGGTACACAGACTGCATCCTTTTCCCTTATTTTGGAGGATAGGACAGCTTTGTTTGTATCTTCACTCTCTCTAGTATGCACAGATCTCAGAATCTGCTACTTTTGTAACAGACGTTACAGAAATTTAAATGTATAGATACACATATTCTGAAATAAAAAGTTGCACAATGCAATTACAATAGTACAATCTTAGTCTCAGCCTACAACTTGCACGTCCATTTTATAATAAGAAAACATTGTTGAAAACAACAGTAGCTAGTGGTAGGAAGATGTCTCTACTTTTGACTCTTAATAAAAGCAAATGCAAGAGGAGTGAGGAGACCAAGCTTTCTGGGTTCACCAATTAGAAACCTGAAGAAATACAATACAGACAACAAACTTCTTGTTCATAAGCAGTAAGAGTTCTGTCCATTCAGTAGGGTGTGCCTAAAGCTGAAGATCTCAATGTCCTGAAGGAAACAAACAGATCTGTCATTTGGCAAGTTGGTTCAGTCTGCTGTTTTTCTTCAGCAATAAATTTGGATGCTCCCTCAATGGTTTATGTTGCCATGAAAAGAGATATGCTAAGCAAATTAGAAGAGCCAAATCCTGCTCTCCATTACTGGGACTGAAGCCAAGTACTACCACATAATTTTAAGCACTGATATTTTCCCCACTGCCCTCCTTATAAAATTAATTTTAGAAAAGTCTTAACAGCCACCTACCCTAATTGCTTCAAAAGCACCACGATAACACAGCTGTGTCTTCTCAACTAAACCATTGTCATTCTCCAACAGCGAGGAATAAAAAGCCCTAATGCTGTGAAAGGTTTGCTCACTGCAGCTTCAATGCTACGCAACAGTCACATGCTACGAATCCCTAAGTACTCAGAAAATTGCCATCATCTTGGCTCCCGCATCCAAGCTCTCTAAATATGGTTATTTTCAATCAAGAAACACGAGCTAGAATTCCAGTGTTGAACTTTCACAAGGTAAAAAAACCCCCCAAAAAACAGTCAACCAAAAGAACACTGAAAGAACAAACAACACAAACAAAACCATCCTTCACTCATATGGGGCATTCTCCAATTTGAAAGCCTCAAGTTCACCCCCTACTGTTCCCCAGCTCTGTTACCTCTGTTCCTCACCTATAAAAAGAGAAGCATCAATAGGCAGACCATTCCCTGTTTCAACAGAGGTCTTTGTTAAGCCTTCTACCATTTTAAACAGTAATAACACTTTAAAATTTCCTGCTATATAGAGAAGCACCTGGTACTGATGTAACTGGGTCTGAAGTTACCAGAATTCTAAGTGTATTCAGGAGAGTTCTAATAGACAATAGAATATGAATCAGAAATATGCCAGTGGCAAATAAATTCTTAGTGAACTAAGTTTTAGTTTGAAGGAAAACAGGTAGCCTGACTGTAATAACCTGTAAGTTACTTGTATTAAAAATTATTTTCAAAATTTCAATTATTTTATGAGCATGCAGCACTTCTCAAAAACACGATCCATGAAAAAGCCAAATCAGTAAAATGAAAACATTCAAAAACCAAATGAGAGCTAACCATGCCCCATGATGAGGGAAAGCAGGTACGTGCAAAGCAGTAATGAGAAATGGCAGAATCATGTTCCTGTGAGCACATCATTCCAGAAGAGCTGGAGTGAAGTTTGAAAGTTTTTGACAGTCTGTAAGGAGTTAGCACAGTTGCCTGTCTCAAACACTGTCAAGGTCATAGAAGGAACTGGCCATAAGATACGCCACCACAGTGGAAACTTCAGATAAGCACAGAAGGGAGGAATTTGTGACATTAAGGCCCTGATTCCAGATCTGGCAGAGGTGAAATCTGGTTAGCATATCCTGGTTAATGCATCTGGACAAAAATTCCCACTGCGGCAAACTGTGGGAAAGGCCGCAACTGCCCATACACATATCACCAGTCAAGCAAAGATGACCTCAAGTTATGGACAGACCGCACCAACAACCCCCGGAGTGCCCCCAGCATCATTCCTGGGGCCTTCCACCAGAGAACTGCATGTGAGCTGCAGCGTTGCATCAGACAGTGTAAAACCCTCACATCCCAGGGGAAGTACTTGGGGGTTCCCACCTGAGCCTGAATGTATGTTTATATATATCCTTTACACTTTTTGTTTTGTGGGCTTTCCTCACCCCTGACGGATCAAGATTGTGACCATCACTTCAAACAAGTCTCATCGCTGGGTCCATGGGTGGTGATCTCTGTCCACTACGTACTCTTATCCTTTCTTTCTCTCTTTCTTTCCCTGACTTATTTTCTTAAGTGGTATCTTTATACTTTTATATTGCTATATTTCTATAGATAATAACTGAAATGGCTACATACCTCCTTTCCATTGCAACCAGACTGTTCTAAAATAAACCTTATATATATGTATACATATATGTATAAACACCAGTCATTCAGTGTCATTTCACTCCAATCCACCCTAAGGGATCTATTAACAAGAACCTCAGTTATTCCGCCTCAGGGGTGGGTTGTAACATAGCCATCAATTAATATATTTGATTCAAAAACATATGGGACATTAAAAGTTAGGAAGACAATTTATTACATATTATTTTCAACATATAACTTCATTCTTCTACATTTTAAGTTGTACAACAAAAATAAGAAAAACATTTTCTTCTACATTTATTCTATAGTAGAAAGTTTAGAACTTTTAATTGCTTTCCATATAATGGATAACTGATAAATTCTCAGTCTTTTGGTGAAACAAGCTTATCTTGACAGCAGATACACTGATTTGTTGCTTGAGATACATTAGGAAGCACTTCATTGCTACTTATTTGGTAAAATAAAGCAGAGTTAAATTCTCTGTCTTTCTTTTTGGGACATTGTTTATCTTCAATCACATGCCTTCAAATATATCTAGGATTGTTCTGCTGTAGCCTGGTCCTTGGCACTTAGAACCAGCTCTGTAAGGGCTGAAAAGCTTCTTATGCTGCTTGTTTCCAGTCCCATCTTTTGTATCTAAGAAGATAGAGAAAAAGCATTGATTTTCTGTAAAACATGAAAAAACTCACGAATTATTCTACTTAAAACATTTAGCCAAGCATATGTTTTCTCCTGCATCTATGTGAGGCAAAAACCCACAACTGCATGAAGTGCAATGTATAAAAATATTTGTCTTCAACTTTGCTCAGATAAGTCTTTACAGTTAATGTAGTGTCTTGCAGGAAAGTATTTCACCATCTTCTAGGCAACTTGTAACTAAAGCCAGCTGGAAGTTTTCCAGTGAAGTAGTCAAGAAAAAAGAGAAACTTGGCTGTAGTTGGTTTTAATTCATTGATTTCAACTGATTTTTTTTCAAACTCCAAATGAGGTTTCTGGGCAAAACTTTAAAGATAAACATGAATACATCCAAGAACAGCCAACAGCATGATGGTGAAAGCATTTCAATAGGCTGCAAGAGCCTATGGTTCCAGCCCTGAACTTCCTGGGAGATGAAAACAACTCTACAAATACAGAGGTTGCTGTGAGTAATTTCTTAGCCAGGAAATCTATTGCTCTGACAATTAGAAAAATACGGCCATGAGAAAAATAAGAGTGCACTGAAACAAAAATCTGGAATTAATTAAAACCATAATGAAACAATTCTCAAAAGGTGTTTGCTGCTGGAACTCTTTGTAATATTCACATGTATCAAGACATCTCCTAAACAACTATGAATAATCTATTCCAGTTCAGCTTAAATTCATAGTGCAGTGATGTTTGTGCACATAACAGGAATAAAAGAACAAAAGCTCAACTCCAGGCAAAAGCTGACAAATACTAGTTCTTGTTATTAAGATTTCCCTACTTCCACCCAAATTGTCTTTGTGGTAAGTCTCATATCTGAGAAAAGCATTTGCTCACACAGAATCAGACTTAATCTACCTCTTACAATGCATCAACAGCATCTGCTCATAAACAAAACTGATGACAACTCTTTGGTAACTAATAATATGGACTTGTACTTCGAAGTTTATTTGTAAATATGATTTTCAGGAATAAACGAGTACAAAACAGTATTCCTATATAATTTCATGTAGCTACTGCACACATTTTCTGGAGTATTTTCTTTTTATGTGCTTTGTTATTTAGAGTTTCATATTTGGCACTGAAAAGAACATACAGTTGTGCAGCACAGCAAATCAGGGCAACATCTTCACAGCTCTTGGGAATAGACCCTGACTGTGCAGAAAGTCAAGGCTGGAAACATCCCGGGAGAATGCAAACAAAAGCAGGGCCATAAAGAAGTTTCTATCAGATCTAAGGGAGGCCCCTACCCTCTGATCTGTCCACCCAGTGTTTCTTCTTAAGAGCTTCCAAGCACTAAGCAGCATTTGTATTTTGAATAGCAAGGAACACAAGCTTTGCATTTGTATAAGAAAGGACAGGAAAGCATAGATTGCTCAAGTGGTATCTACAATCATCAAGGTCTCAAGTCACCTCCATTACACAAGTGTGAAAAAAACAAGGCAAAAACCCAAACCCACACCAACAAAGCCTTCAAGACCAGAATCTGAGCCTAGCTTCCCTTTCCTCTTCTATCTCACTCCCTTCCAAAACCAGTAGTAGTAATAAAAAAACCCCTTCTTTCTCATAACTTACTTGTTCTCCAAAATACTCAACATCTAGGGCCAGCTGCAGTCGGATTTTGTTATCATCACTCATGCCCCCATTTGTACCAACAGGGTTTGAAGTCGCAGTTCTTCTGGCTTGCTTCAACCTTTTTAGGCTCTCTTCCATTTTCTTAACAGAACTGAGCACATCAGATACAGTTTCATAATACCTAAATTAAGGAAGATTAAAGAGAAAGAAAAAAATGTCCACTTCTACAGAATAGCCTACTTCATACACAGCACTACATCACTGAGAAAACTGCTGAACAGTGCTGGCAGGAATAGCTTTCCTTGCTAGAAAGCTACTTATGTTTTCATCATTATCAATTAATCAGTATTTCCACCATTACTTCTAGAGGTCAATCTCAAGATTACTGTTCCATCTGGAAGCTTTCTTCTCATCATAACATTTTTGACCTGCTCAAGATGTTTGTACTCAATAGTGACCAAGGAATGCAACTGTTCAATTTTCAACAGTCTACATCAGCCTCTATTAACAATGACTAAAATTGTTTTTACAAACAGGACAAGAATAACATCCTAACAGTGCTGTTTTTAAGGAAGTTACAGAACTGTATATGAGAGCATGCACGTGCATACCAGTCAGAAATTTCTAAAATGAAGAAACTAATCTAAGCAAGGGTCTCAGGAAGCTGGCAGAAAAAGTCAGAAGAACACTAATCCTAAACCAGAAATGGTACAGGTGAAATAAAATACCACTTCCCACATACTTGATTAAAGAAATCATAAAATCAAAGAAGGTAAACAAATCAACTAAGTAACAAAAGTTCAAAAAGCCTTATGGACTGAAATCCCATGCCTTAGTGGGAAGGACATAATATCATATAAATTAAGAGATGCCAAGAACAGCAAGTTGTTAAGTCATAAGAATAGCTAGGAAGAGAAAATACAGCAACAGTGGGAAATTAGAGGATCCCTAAGAGAATTGATCAGACTGAGCTATGCTCTATAATTTCCTAAAATGTGTAACTTTCAAAGAGCCTAAGAAAATTACTACTGTTAGAATTAACAAAGCTGAAAGAATGTTCCTAGTGCTTACTTTTAAACAAGGAGGCAACAGAAAGGAGGCAAACCTTTTAACAGGATAATTAGAGAGGGATAGCTAAAGAAAAAGTGTTTGCCAGTGCCATGGAAAGTGTTTCAAGATACCATTCCATGAAAAATAAAAGTATTCCAATAAAAGTCAACTGGATTCTCTTTTCATATCTTGGTATTTCCTATTCCCACTCACTTGTGAAGATTTCCTATTTCTGCTGTATTCCCAAGTTCTTCTTGCCATTTAAGCAAGCTTGGTCCTCAGTGAGTTTTAATCAGTTTATGCTCTTCTCTGTTTTTCTCATATGGATATAAGAATATATCATCACAGCAGGAAATTATTTACTTGCATCTGTATTCTTAATAAAGAAATTACAATATGCCTCCATTTAAGAAATTCAGTTTGTTTCATCTCTTGTCAGTGAGGATATTTTAAAAAAACTGATAAAAAGAGTAACAACAAATCATGAAAACAGAATTCAAAAGAAAATTACAGGGACTTAAACAATGAATCTGCCAATTTTACTGGTGTTTAACTACTGACACTGTTTAATCTAGAACTTATGTCAGTTTTAATAATGCTAACATGGAAAGTGAGAAACTGCTTTTTCTGGGGAAAAAAATAAGTTCTGGCTGGGTCCAAGGAACTACAGAACAGTTACTCTGCATGGTGTCTCCAGATTTACTGAAGCTTTAAAAGCAAGACTTACCAGACACACAGGGGTAGACAGACAGACAAGAATTCACTCTAAGGTATTTTAGCTCTATAAGCATGTGACTCGAGATTCCAGGAATCCTTGGAGTCCTTCAGCAATGTTAGTTAACAAATGTAACTGCTCTGGGTTAACAGTAAGCTTCCTTTTATGGACTAGTAACTAGTTAACTAGATTAAGAGACACCAAGCTTGAAAAAAGTTTTTTTGTGCAAAATGGAAGTGACCAGTGGAGTCCAGACCAGTATAAGCTTAGCCCTATCCACATTACTTAAGAACAATTTTAAGACAGTTGGTCAATGTGTCAAAACTGCCTTACAATTTTAAATTTATTCTGAATAATCAAAAAAGTGAGTGCAAAGTCCTGCAGGTGCACTGAGCATTAATAAGCACCTGAGAGGTGCCAGAAATAGAGAAGTGGGGAGGGATGGGAGGCAAAGGGCAAGAAAGAACTCACGTGTTGATTACAATTTAAAACTTCGGTATTATGATGTGGCTAATTCACAGGAAAAAAAAAAAATCAATCCAATGCTCAGCAGCAGTCAACAGACAGGATAATATGCTAAGAATTATTAGGAACCACATAAGGACAGACAGAAATCACAGCTTCATCCTTTAAGTTGCACGGACTCTTCTGATCTTACCATCCATGGCCACACGGACAAAGTAAACCAACAAAGCACAACTATAAAGATGGGAAAAAGAAAAACCCTTTCAAACAGGCTACTGGGACTCTTTAGTTTGAAGCAGAATTAGACATACTAAAAAATCATAGGTGGCACAAGGAATAAATTGTCCACAATGCAAGAAATGGGGGGTATCCAGTGAAATTTTCTGGCAGAACTTTAAAACAAAAGCAAGTATTGCTGTCTCATGTTACATGGTTTAACTGGCTGAACTCATGGAATGCAGCACCCCAGTGTAGTATGAATTTAAAATACAGCTAGACAAACAAACAAAATTCTTTACGGAACTTAATGCAGACAGTTACTCATGGTTAAGTCCTCAGGATGGTAACTAGGAAACAGGAGATCTACTAAAGAAAGTATTGCTTTATAACTGCCTTATTAAATGGTGAACAGTTAGCTCTTCAGCAGCTAAAATCCTAGGCTTTTTTTTCTACACCACTAAGTTAGATAATCATTACATACATTAAAAAAGTCAAACGACAGTAGAACTCAAGTTTCTTGAAAATTCAACCATTGTTCATTAAAACAACATGAGGTTAAGGTCTTACATCAATTCTGAAACAAAATGCAAATTTTTAGTTTATTGTTGCATTTCTAGAGCTAATCAATTTTTCAAATGCCCACAATGTCACGGTTTGCACAGATCTGAGCAGAGGCCAGGTCCTGGATTCCCTGCCCAGCTTTTCATCTGCTGAATAAACAACAACAGAGTAAATCTGAAGAAATATACCCCAACAAAAGAGTATATTCTTGCTTTGTTTACAGTTGTGTTAATTCATAGTGTTTCGTGTTTTTTTCTGTGCCCATTCAATGGACACTGGAGTTTTTAATTAAGGCAAAGAATGTTCTGTATGATTCTCTTACTTTTGTGTGCTTTCAGAGAGAGCACCTTCCAACCACTGATGAATCATGGGCTGCTTCAAGGTGTCTTTGTATTCACTCTGCAGTCGGAAGAAGGGCTTAAGAGCGCTGTCAACATAAGGCGAAGCTTTAGTTGGCACCTCCTGGTAGATGACATGGAAACGAGTTGGGGAAAAAAGAACCAGTTATTTACCTAAAGTGTCAACACCCAATTCTAGCAGATACATAAAATGCTAAGGCTGTACCTAAGCAACGAGATACATACTCCAATGAGGACAAGTCAATGAAGAGATCATTATACACAGGAAAGGCAGCATCACAGTTATTCAGTAGTGTTACCCAGTGTGATATAATATAGAACAAGGTTCAAAATTACCAAAGCTTTTTGAGAGATGCACGTGCCAGCCACTCCTATTATCAGGGTATGATCATGAATGCTCTTTCTGCTCGTGCTGATTCCCCAGAAAGGTGAGCACACTCAGCGCCCAAAACAGACTATTTACAGACTTTGGTAAAATACCTACTGCTTTGTACTACACTTCACTAAATTGTGTTCCTGCTGTTCCTATACCATTCTGCTCCCTCATTATATCTTCTAGAAGAATGCTTTGGGGATATCCCCTCACTATCTTCTCAGCTAGTTATGGTTGCAGAATGCTTCATCTCTCCAGGGATGACCCACAAATAGCTTGGGTGAACCTCATGCATTGCAAACCAACAGAACATACTCAGGGTACACAAAATCTCTGACACTCGAAAATATCTCAGTAACCTCTTACCTAGAACTTGGTCAATCAAAAGTCCTTGCACAATTCCTCCAAAAGACTATTCTCATACCAAATTCTGAATTCTGCTAAAAAAAAAAAAATCTAAAACTTAATGCGACTGTAATAATGTACCTTCTCTACCCAAGTGATCTCTCTCCTGTTTATCAGCTCAGGTTTTGCACCACATAAAGCCAGTTACACTGATGGCCAAGATAGCAATGCAGTCATGCTCTTGGAGTACAGAGCTCAAGCCAGTACCTCACCTGACTTGAGGGTGGCCAGGTCCTATGTCTTTGCACTGGCACAGCATCTGCTTCAACAGCCAATGGACAACAGACAATGGCAGTCACTACATCACTATGCAGAGTACAGTAGGAAGAGAAAGCAAGAGGAGAGGGGTGAAATGGGAAGAGCTGTGCCATTTCAGCCTGCCTCCTGTGTTCAAATTAGGCAAGATGTAGTAGTCCCTGGCTCACATTACTTAAATTTTTCTCTACTGATTGAATGAAACCAAGCTAACTACCAAGATGACTGTCCAGAGAGACTGGAAAAGGCAAGTCACAGCAGTAACACAAGCCAAGATCACACAATTGGTTTCAGTACCATATTTCACTGTTACTTCTTGTTACTTTCTCAACAAGTTTCTCTTACTAGCCTTTCTTACCTGTTTCCTTCTGTGCAAGATACTTCTTGAACCAAATCAAAGCACCTAGCAAAATGGGAAAAAGTTTCTTGACATTGCAGGCGGAAGTGTCAGCCTCCTAAAATAAGTCTCACACTCAGCAGCTCTGCATCTTACAGTTTAAGCTGTGACATGAGGGAAACATCCCCATTAACCCTTTTTTCTTTTGCACATCTACAGTTCTACTTCTTGCCCTTCCTTCTACCTCAGGCCCAGGCTCTCATCACTGTTACCCTACCTTAAATTTTGAAAATACCCTTTTTTTCCCCCTTCACCATGAAGTAAACAATAAATAACTAAATTATCTCAAGATATTTAATAGAGCTCTTGACTGTCAAGCAGATATGGACAGGCATATCTGAAGGTAAGAACTCACAACAACCTTAGCAAAGGCCTTTCTGAGATTTACTTCTTCTTCTGCAACCATCACTGACCTTGTTGGTTCTCCTATATAATCTTGGAACTTCCAATGCACTCTTCAGGTATGCGAAGGAGGACTCACTGAGATCCTGGATAATCCTGTTATTCAAGGTAGGCACACAGGCTGATAGAGAAGCCTTTGAATCTTCCAAGGCTCCTATTCAAGTAAAAATGCTAAAGTTTAAACTGAGCTACCCTGCCCGATCACAACACAAATTATGTGAACCCCGTCATCCTTCCAATCTCACTCACTCTCTGGTGTCAAATACAGGGTATGTTTACCAAATAAACACACACCAGCCACTTATAAAACATTACTAGTAACACCAAACATTCCTCAGCCAGAAACATGGATGAAGGGAAGGAAAGAAAAGATGGGTGAAGTAACATTCTCCAGGTTAAAAGTTTTTTTCAGAATTACCAGTGAAGCAAGGGGCTTGAATTAAAAGGCTCTGAACTTCCAAAGAAATTGTCTTTGTGAAATTCTTTCTCTCTAAATACCCTACGGAATGACTGGACTATGCTTAACTCAAAGTTGTGATTGACAACAGACTCTTTACTGAGTAGGAGATGTGCACAAACTCCTACAACTCTTATGGACGTGGACATCTATCAATAATTCTAATTTAGAGATTTAAGTGGAATTCATGACACAGAACTTCTGGCTATGCTTGAAGACAGGGACTAATTCACTCATGCAGCTACATGCCTAGCTTTAATCATTACAATAAAATCAAACTCCGTATTTCACATAAAGAATGATCAGATGAAAAAGCAAATGAAAAACAAAAAACAAAACCAGAAACAAGCCAAAAACCAAAAAAAGCAAACCCCCCCGAACAAAAAACCAAACCAAAACAAAAACCCAGAAAAAAAAGGTGGCTAAAAGACCAAATTGCTTCTCTCCTCTGAAGTCAAGGTGTTTAACTGTGATACTTTGATAACTCTCTGCCTTATATGATACATCAGACCTGAGAGACAACTGTCATATTAGAAAAATATTTTAATTCTAATTGGATAACAGAAAGCCTCTCCTTACTTCTTCCCCAATTCTTTTACAAGTAGGTGTTTAAAGGTATTATATGAATCTTCTGGAATAAAGTCCTCACTTTCTGGGGAAGAATCCTAAAAGCACTTTAGACTCACTCACTTTAAATAATTAAACGTTTTCCAGACTCAACATGTCTGTTCAAGATTGTTTCTATTTAGCAATTTAGACATACAGCAAGTTTCATTAAGTAATAAACACATTAGTCTTTTCAAATTTTCACTGTAATAATGAAACTGTGTAAAAGTTGGTTTCATTTGTTTGGCAGAGGGGATGCGGGAGAAAGGGGAAAGAACCTCTAAGCTTTACCTGCAACACAAGACATATTCTTGACACCAATCATTTCAAGCTTTGGTTTAATCATGTCTAATATGTCAGGAATCTGAAAAAAAAAACCCCCCCAAAAATCAAGAGAGATATAGTTATGTTATAAACATTTAATTACTTTTTCTACACCCTGAAAGTTTAAAGAGCATCAAAAGACACCTTCAATTTCTAGTTTTACTGCATTTCTGAGAAACTAGTAGTAGAAGTGCACAATAGTCACAGGAATTAAGGCCTACACACTAAATCCTCTACCCTAATATTGTACTCAGAGCAAATAATTTAGAATTAACAAAATCTACCTGCAACTTACAACTTCACAAACTAAAGAAATTTCAGCCTTATTGATCAAAAATAGAAAGAATTGGTCCGTCATGGAAGAAAATTATTACCATACAACTCTCTTCAAGATTCTGGATCATTAATCAAGCATAATCATGATGATAAAAGCTTTTTCAACCTCAAAGACTAAAATTAGTAGAAATTCAAAAGAGAACATAGTACTAAAGCTGAATGTTGCATCCCACTCCAAGCTGCAACAGAGACTTTACTAGAAAAGGTAGGACTGGCAGAGTGACACTTCGCACCAAAAAACTGCGGAAACAAATTATTTCAGGGGTAAAGTCCAGCAGCTGCTGATAAAAAGTGTTTAAATATCTGAGGTGGTTTCCCTGCAATCTGCCACTCAGCTAAGAGTAGACCACATATTTCAGGTGCTATCTTCTATGTCAGACCACCCAAGCCTTAGCATTTAAGATTTAAAAAGAACTTTATGGTACATTATTTTAAACAATTTAATGCCCTTAACAAGATGTCAAACATCAACAAAGACTCTTTTGCAAGTAAAGTCACAAGCACAAACCTGATCCTGGAGTTTGTCCAGATCTGCAGCAACATATACCAGTTGAGTACTAGATATATAAGACACTGGTAGACTTTCTGGAGAAGACCCATTCCCTTGGTCCTCACTAGGGTTGAGGTTTACAGAAGATTCCTTTCTACCAAATGGTACAGATTTTTTGCTTTCCTTTGCATTCTCACTGGAAATGGGCCTTGCAGAAACCTGAAACATCAAATTGAAATGTGAACCCGAGCAATAGTAAAGGCAGTAAAAGTTGGACCAACTGAAACACTACATAAAGGATTTGTAAGTTCTCAGCATTAGAATGCCACACTTTCAAGGGATATTACCATTCATAAATTATGTAAAAAAGTGGATTTTAAAAACATTTTGGTGCACTACAGGGTTGGATGATTTGGAGCAAATTTGTCACTATAACAGAGGGCAGTCCAGTCCTGCAGCAATTTTCACCTGCCTGATGTTCAAATGAACTATTGCACTGGGAGAATGTGCAAGACCAAGAATTTGATGATTACCTGCTTCACAGAAACACAGTTTATTTACATATGCTGGAATACAAAGTTATAACCACTGACTGCTGTCGTACAACTCATTTCTCCCACCTCCTCTAGCTCTCCACTGTCAGGCAAGTGCTTCACTACGCTGTTTTAACTGTGGTACTTACCAGTATTTTTTCATGAGCTAATCTGGCTGAGAGAACTAAGTGACTGAGTTGCAAAAAAAAGTATAAGGCAGATCTTACTGCTGTCTTCAACTACCTAAGGGGCCTGTACAGAGAAGATGGAATCAGATCTTATCTTGAGGTTCAGTGACAGGGTAACAGGCAATGGATAAAAACTGTAGCAAGGGAAATTCTAATCAAACAGGAGGAAAAAGCAATCAGTCATTGGGCTAGGGTTCCCAGGAAGGAGCAAAATTGCCATCTTTGGATATACTCAAGACTCAATTTGAGGCTCTGCATAACCTCATCTAAGCTGGCCCTGTTTTGAGCAGGAATTAGGACCAGATGACTCCCTGAAATCTCTTCAAATTTCAATTATTCTATCATGCTCTCTTTCTATGACACCAGAAACAGGGGTAAACTTGTATGGCCGGGAGCAGGAAGTAAAAGAGCAAAGCACAATTTCTCCTGCTCAGAAGCAGGGAATCACTGATGTTGAGTCAGTTGCCCAGGAAACTTCTGGGTTTACATTCTCAATATTAAACAACTAATTCAGATTACCTTACTCCTTTTTATTTGCATGTTTATTTTTTACTTGGCTTTGTTTCACAACCTCATTCACTGTATCAACAGGTAAACACTTACAAAAACAGAAGCAAACCAAGATTGTGACTACTTCTTTCAATGGCAGAGGCAGTATTAAGCAACATGGAAGTACAGCCTTAGCAACCATCAGACAGTAACACTGCAACAGTACTGATATTTATGGTTAATCATGTATTTTGCAGTGATATTTTTTATAAACCAATTCATGAACTGGTTGAAAGTGTTCTTGTTAAAGAATGTTAAGTTCAGGGGAAAAAAAAAAAAAAGCTTAAAAAGAGGTCACATACTTTACTTCAAAAGGCCTCTTTACAGATGGACATATCCAATCACCAAAAGCAAAAGCATGCTGGTCTCTCACCTCACTGATGAACACAGAGTAGCGTGCCAGAATTTGCAGACTAAGTTTCCACAGACGGTGTGCTAATAAGGGTAAAAACATTTGATCTGACCAGCACTTCAGAAGACTCATCCAGACCATGTGAGTGGCCAAAAGACAGTATGAGCTGCCAGCTAGAAATAATTAGGGAACAAAGGTCAAGTTCCTAAGCGCATTTTTAAAAGATGGAACATCAGTGTAACTGTATTATCTAAGATAAAAACAAACAAACAAAAAAAATCTTCCAAAGAGACACAATCACAAAGATAGAAATTTATTAAGCATTGTCTGAAACAAACCCTTAAAATACTAGTTCCTCAATGCTTTATATTTCAAATTCCACTAACTCTTGCTGTAGCTGTGCAGGCCAAAGCAACAAGTCAGAATTTGTGTGCAATAAAGGCAGAAACAGCTTGGCCAAATAATCCACTTCAGGAGATAACATTTACAGGATAATTTTTGGCAAACTAATTAAGAAGTTATATTAGATATGCCTGCCAGCCACAACATAATACTCCTTTATCACTAAACTATTGCTCCTTTCACAGTTATATGAGACATTTGCTAGAAATATTTGTTTAAAACACAGTAGGAATATCCATATTTAAACAAAATACTTTAAAAGCCATTCACAGTAACATTTTATAGAATACAATTAGAAAGCTAAGGAATGTGTCTGCAAGTTCCACACCTACACCTTGAACTGGTAAGACTTATGCATTTCATCTCCTTTAGGATTTTCTTCTCCGTGTTTTCTTCAGAGGGCATGTGTGTGTATATACACACACACACAGATATTCATGTGGCTCTTAGCTGCCTTCTTAGTTGCCTTCTTCACTCACAGTTAACAGAAGTCAGTATTTCTGATTAAAAATACTTCTAACGAATATGCCAGGTTATCCTCTTCCACTCTAATTCTTCCTGTGCATACCTCCTCGTCTGCTCATAAATAAGTGTATGTTTTTGGACCAGACAGCAACACTATAAACCATAGCAAGCCCAAATGCTGCCAACAGACAGCCATTTTTGCCTCTACGTAGTGCTACAACAATTAAGAAAAATATGCCCCAATAACACAGCACAGCCTTTTGGTTGTTTCTTAGAGGATGTGAATTTAGTTCCTTCTTGCACTGAGCAGATGGTTCCATAAGGATGTTAATGACTGCTGCCAAAAGGGGTGTTCTTAGTAAGCAGAGCGATCACTGAACAGGACTCCCACATTGCTATCTCTATAAAAACGTATTATACTATTTAATCAGTTAATCAGAAATCAGAAAGCTCATGTGAACCACGGGATGCATGTTACTAAATACTCAATAGACAGACAGTAACCACTGCTACTTATACCAATGATTCCTTTACAATAGGGAAAGTACTTTTTGCAATTGAAGTTTACCTGGTGCTTCTTCTAGTGCATCTGAAAGTGCTTCTTCTAAGGCCCCTGCTATTTCTCTGAATCTAAGAGACAGAAAAGTTTTCAATATTATAATTCAACTGTTGCTTAAATTGATGCCAAGACATTTTTTAGTGCTTACTTCAGTATTATTTCATTGTGCTATCAATGCACATAAACAGATTTTAAACGTAGGGTTATTTTTGCCCAACTTAAATTGGGATATAAACAGTATCCAAACAGTTGAAAGAGAACTTTTGACATTTTACAGGCACATACAAAGCTTATGCTTTGGGAAACTGTTAAAGTCATGATTGCAAATATTATCAAAATGATAGCTCACAGAGAGAAAAGTCCTCACAATTTTTGATGAGTGAAGTTTTCTGTTTTGTTACTGTTTTTAAACTAAAACTGAACAAATTGACACATACTTGCTTTAGTTGACCTTCAGATATGTCATGTGACACTGGAGGCTCCAGCTTTCTACATGTTTGTTAAAGAACAGAAGCATAAGGTTCTGCAAACAATTCTGTACCTAATAAAAATCAATAGTTCTCACAGGATACCCTGACCCTCTGTTTAAAAAAATTCACCCTTTGAAAAAGAAAAAAAAAACCACAAAAAAATAACACCTTCACAATTTTTTATGTGAATTATTACAGCAGAAGTTATTATTAAAACCTGTGATTTTTTCCATATTTAATGCATATTGGATAAACAACATAGCATTTACCACATTTAAAAACTGTCAAGTAAGAGCTGCAAAAAATCCTTCTTTAACAAGGTTTTCCCTCCAAGCACTGAAATAACTCTATCATTTTAAGCTCCCTTACAGAAAGTTCTATTATCGTTGGTTTCCCTTTTTTTTTTTTTTGCTTTTCTGTCCATCATAGTAACTCTGTAAGCCTTTCTATTAAACTTACTAATTATGAACCTGTAGGGCTTCTCTTATAGCTTCTTAATGGAATTTCCAGATCAGAACAGGGGTCCACCTGGCTTTTCTGGTTCAAACTCCTAATGGACTAAGATGCATGTTTAGCAACTAAACATATTTGTGAAACGGCTTCAAAACCTCATTTCTGCCCATGCACTGCCTCTACCACCAGAGCAGTGTCTTTCAGTCTTATGGTGAAAAGGATCAGAGAAGAGAATAAGATTTTGAACAATGACACAATTTTTGCTGAATGTTTCTGACTTAGGAAAAAAATTTTCCCAATGGGAGGTTCACTACAGCTCCACAACCAGTTGTACTGACACAACTGAAAGAATGGCACAGGAAAGAGTTACTGGGGCTGTTTGTGCCAGCTCTGCTGAAGAAGAAATGCCTGAACATCCATCTGTTCCTCAAAGGATCATTTGTAAAGGCTTAATGCTGGCTGATCTTTCTGGGTAATTTCTGTAATTGAAAAAAAGAAGAAAAACCCCAGATCTTAACTATAAATGTCATATTATGAGAAAATATTTCAATAAAAATCTTGTATGATTTAAAGGATGTTAATATACATCAAGTAAAAAGTTTCCCTGACATATATAATGAATATGTCACATTATTTTCAAAATTCTGCACTAAAGAAGTCATGGGCACTTCCTAAAGTTATCAGACTATTCCAATAAAAAGCAATAATATGGTGAAAGATGAACCAGTTGCTGTTATCCAACCACTTATCAAAATAGTGCACTACTTAGATTTACAGTAATCTTAGAGGAAAATGATTTTTTAAAAGTTTTTTAATCAATCAGAGCTCAGAATACCTAATGGGAATCATTTTTGAACAGAAAGAACATGCTGAAGCTCCATTTCAATTTTATGAGCAAGAATATAAAAGTTGGATCAAGCGGTCTCTTATTAGAAAAGTTGCACTTTCAAGCAAAGGGGGCAGACACACAGACCTACTAATGACATATCTGTTAAAAGGTTCATAATGGCTATGGTTCCATGGACACTTTTAGTCTGAGCACTCCACACCACTATTGTAGCAAGTACTCCTGCCCTTTCCCTTGGGCTAGCATGAGTATTTGTACAATTTAATGGTTTGGGGAAATTGACTGGGGTTGAACAACAGCCTTTTTTTGCCCAGAGTAACAGATCCTCATCAGTTCACAGCCACGGGAACAGATGTGCAAGCAAAAAACCAAACCGGGATAGCAGGTGCTAAGACTACCATTTCACAAAACACCATGAACCACCAAAACACCAACACCCTGCTCCAAGCCCCATGCTCCTGTCACTTATATTAACTCCACCACTCCTAAAATTCCTGGATGGAATTTTTCAGCAGAAATGTAGATTTATCCTCGATTAAAGAAACTGCATAAATGTGACTATGGTACGGCTACCGACAGTTACAGAAGCATGCAATAAACAAGGCCACTCAAATGATCCAGGCTAAAAATAAGCATCAATTTCTCTTCCCTCTTTGGAAATTCTACTTTCTTTTTTTCTTTCCTTTTTTTTAAAGAGGCTGTCAGAAGGCTTTGGACCAAGAGATATCACACATGGCACACTCAGATCATCAATGGTTCTCTTCCTCGCTTGAAGGTTTGCCATCCAGCCCTACAATCAGACGTGCAGACTACACTTTCTAAAAATACAATTTTATATTCTGTTTTGTTAATTAATATTCTAACATTACTAGAATTAAACCAGGGCTTTCTTGTGTCTCTCTGCTCTCTTCTACTTGCAAGGTCTGTAAAACGTAGTGCAACAGCTACATCAGACTCGTTGGAAAAATAAGCTAAAAATTATTATTTAGCTCCTCAGGAACAGGGAATAGTAGGGCAATCTTTGGGAAGGCAATCCTACAAACCCCAGTACTTTAAAGAGTACATCCTGTGAGACAAAAAATATGTCAGAAATATGGCTAGATCTGGAAAATCTACAAGTTGTCAAGTCCTTTAATTCTGTACTTCTAAGAAGAAAGACTTCTCCTCCCACAGTAATTATTCCTCTAGATTTGCACAAGTAGCATCTTTCAAGATACAGTTTAGTTCCAGGGACACTGGCAAAAAGGAATTTGAAACAAGAGTTCAAGAATTATTTAGATCTGTTCCCCAAAGTCTTAAGAGCAGTATATCAAATCTGGGTTAACAACACAGTACCTATCGAAGAATACCTGGCTGTGATTTTGCTAAATTGCAGAAAGATATTAAAAATATTTACATGACTTAGTAATTAAATTCTTAGTTTGATTTCTACTATGATTTGTTGACAAGTGCAACTTTGAACAATGAGGAGATCTGACCCTAAGCCAGATCATCTTGCTGTGACTAAACTGCTTTTGAAGGAGGGAACAAAAAAAATGCATACCAACCTTATTTGAAAATATACAGGCAAATTCCATTTGTTGTTGAAGCTGTGGTAAGAGGGATGAGATCTTAACCGTTTCACACTGGCCTGGGAACCGCACTGTCGTTCAAATTTCCGTACAAAATCCATACTTGTAGTGTACTTCTGCAGAAAGAGAAAGAGCATTCTGATCATGCACAGGGTCCCAGCAACCAAGGAAGGCCACCACCCATTCAGCAGAACTCTTGTATCACGCTACAGTTAAGCTGGAGGTTCTGAATGGGCTGACAGCCCATCACCTAATCACATAAGGTTAAAACCCTGGATTGCAACGAAACCAAAACCAGTTAACTAGTAGGTATTTCTCTCCAGTAAGGAAAGCTAGCATGGGAGACTTTGAAAAAGCATAAAACTGTCCAAGCACAAGGAACAAGCAGAACGGATCAGAGAGATGGAGCACTACTTCTGAGCTCAGTCACTGGGGTGGAACAACAGTGCTGCACAGAACTAAGAACAGAGTCAGGTGCACGAGATAAAGGTATACAACAAACAGAAATAATCAGGAATGAAACTCGGGAGCACACACAGCCAAACACACACAAGAATGGAAGCACGATATTTTTGTCTGTTACACAGTACCTGTATTATAAGAATTTCTAGATGTTTCCCTAAAAATGTTTTGCAAATACCAAATATTTGCAGTAGAACTTCAAACAATTTCAGACAAACTAACTTCATCTAGTGTATACTTCTAATAAGATACTTACAAATAGTATTAAGTTGGTTGCAAGCAAAAAAAATTTCATTAATCCCTAAACACACTGTGGACTTACTCTCAACAGTAACTTATTAATGCACTGAAAATAATGGAATAATTAATTAAACCATGCCCAAAGCAGAAAGCCAAATATTTGAGTGAAAACAGAAGCAAAATAGTACAAAAAAAGTTATTTCACATAAAATAGACCTTGCTAAGAGAACACAAAGCTTATGTAAATAAATTTAAAATCAAAATACAGCTACAGTTCAAATTACTTCTGTGGAGTGAAAAACAGTTTGGCTTCTGTGCAAGTTTCTTCTATTTAAAAAAAAAGGAATCAGCCACAAAACCTATCACACATTCTCATTAAGCCACTGCTGAATTAATGAAATAAGTCTGACTGAATCTCTCAGTGCTTCTGACTTCACTGCAGTAAGAGCAGCAGCAGGGCTGTAGCAGCAAGGCTTTCACCACAATCCAGAGTACTACGGGAGTGATGTGATTTTGCCTCTTAGGAAGCAGCAGAGCATTGTAAGGATTAGTATTCTGAAAAATGCACACAAAAGCTTTTAGGTAACTACTTTTCTGCTAATGTGGCTGTACTTATAACACAATGGACCCATAAAATGTTCGGGAGTTAGATCCAGAATGAATGACAGATTAGTTCTCTTTCAGGTCTCCTTTTTAGATAACAAACCCAGCACTGTAAAAAGGTAAACAATCTGTTAATGCTCTGCTATCTTAAGTCAGAGATATAAATCAAACACTCTGTAAAGACCTATCACTTTCAAATAGAGGATAACTCAAGAGACATTTATCTAGTTATTGATACTATTATATCCAGGAGATCTGCAAGATTGGTTCCCATTTCAGCTTCTAGGATTGGATTGTTAACTGCACAGTTATTTAAACTGGGAACCAAAATGAAGCAATATTCAAACACAGGAACCTAAACTTAATCTCAAATGAATGTTTAGTGATAAAAGAAGTATTCTTTTCAAATATCTGTAAATCTACAAATCTGACTCAGAAATAAGAGCACATCAACCTGAAACACTTTTTAAAAAAAACAAACACTAACCCTGCACAAATAAATAGTTATTTTAACATACATACTTAACACTGCCAGTCCATTCCCCTCTCTCTTCTACATCTAAAAACCGAAGAGGTAATACTGCATATTCAAACTTTTCAGCATTGAACCTATACACATAAACATATGCAAACAAACCTGGCAAAAGACTTTGCTGCATTTCTATCAACCTAGAAAATGCATATAACTGTCTAAAATCTGTGTTGCATTACTTGGCTCATGAGCAGTGCAAAAACAATTTTAAAGGGTTTTTTCCTCCCTCTTAACTCAAAACAATTAGTCTTCAGGTAGGTATAATGGCATTTTTACACTTGGCATCTCAACTTCATATTGATTGTTAGGTAAAATATTTTAATTATTTTAATGCCCCTGAGTCACTTAAGTAGTCAAAAGCAGTCTGGAAAGTACTTTAGACTTAGTACATGACATACCTAAAAGTCATGGGTGGATGTTGGGGTTTTCATGGGATTTTTTTGGATAGTAGGTTGTTTTTTAAAATAACACAATGCCATTTTTGGTCAATATCAGTGTAGTAAAAGACGACAGACTTACAAGCAAACCCAGCTTTTCTGAAGCTAAAATACATTCCTGTGTAAACCATGCAGCACAGAACACCAAAAGGCTCATGACTTGCAGCATGCAGGGCATTAGGTGAAAGCTTGAATAGTGACTGAAGCTTTATGGTAAACTATTGTCATGAGGGAGGGGAAACACACTATAGCGTCATTTGCATGGCAACTTTCTTCAACATTCATTTAATTTGCTTCTTATTCAGAGCTAGCTCTGCAGACGTTCACTGTCAAGCCTCCTGCTTTCAATTACTCAATCTATCTGTAAAAAACAGGTCTTAAATTCCAAGAAAAAAAATAAGTATTTAGTAAAAGCAGTTTTGCATGAACACAGGAAGAATCACGTTCCTTATAAACCTCTACCAGCAAGCCATTTCCCTGAGTCATCTGCCTAAAATGCCTCCTGCAGACAATTTATAACTGCTTCCCACCTCCATCTTGAACATAAAATGTTTCGCACTAATCACAAGTCAAGTTGTAAGGAAAAAAAAAAAAAAATCAATTTTTTCAGCAATCATGGATAATACAAGCAGACAGGACGTAAGGAAAAGCAGAAAGCTCATATTTTCTACTTGTGACATGCTAATAAAGTACTGCCAGAGCCAACATTCGTATTAGACCAAGAAATTTATTTCACCATTACTAAAAGATGATCTTTTAGATGCAGAGCAGCACTGCCGGTGAAGAAAATACAAGAGTGACAAGTGCTTTAAATTCATTATTTAATCTAAGCTTGCTTCATGATTGATTGTGATACCAGAGAAAATACTACTTTTATGTTCCAAACCTGATGGCACTGCCTCCAAGTATTTTTGTTTCTTTTAGGTGACTTGTGTTTCTAATCACAACATTATCTGCAATACTGCAGGAGACCAAAAGCTAAAACAAGCAAATGAAACAAAGAAATTTGTTAACCTTCCCCTAGTACAGAACAAATTGTAACCCAGGTATTTAATTAACATGACAGCCCTTGCTATACAGAAGTCCTAGACTTGGGCAAATGCTGGAGTCATCCACTCCCACCTTCAATTCCCAAAACAAATATTAATTCACATGACTAAACGGCTTCCAATAACTTCTCCATGAACTTTTCTGACAAACTTCAGGGTAGAATTAATTCCTGTAAAAACTGAATCAAGTGATTTGAGATAACCTCTTCTTCCAAGCCATGTAACAACACGAATTTGCACAAAAAAAGCAGAGAGAAAAAAACTAGAGAACACGACTCATTCAATTCTTGTGTGTGTCAAAGAAATCAGAAATGGGAAAAATAAAATTAATTACCTCATGAAACACATCTGGATTTCCAGGGTTAAACAGCGATGGCAATTTCTCTTCCAAACCCCGTACTATTTCTGGCCACACTGAATTCACTAAGAAATCATATCCAGGAACAATATCTGCTTTTGCACTGAAAACAAATAGCAATTATTCCATAGTTATATTTTATCACCAGGCTTCTATTTGGAGGTAGGGATAACTAAAAAAATACATGCACTGCACTAGACAAAATGTAATTAAATTTTTTTACATAGTTACGTGAGTTCCCTTCAATTATTCTTCCTGTGAGTTTTCTCAGCCAATTCCACAGTCTCATCAAATCCAAAGTACTTTTTTATAACTCTCAAAAGTGTTTTAAAAAATTTATCAGTTAGGTATCTTGCAAGTGTGTTCTGGAAAATGAGCACATTTCAGCTAAGAACTCCTATGACTAATGTAATGAAAAGAAGCAGAACATTTTCCTCATTGTTCCAAGCTGTATTTATACATGATATTGTGTCTGAAGCAAAAGATTAAAAGCTACCATGATTATGAAAACATATCAATTGAGAACAGAAGAAATAAAAGCATTCAATTCCAGTTCAGTACACCATAGTACAAAGTAGAAACATTCCATTATTAAGAAGAAAGATTAAAACCTGCTGAGGGATTAAAAGAATTGAAATGTTACTAAAACTTAGGAGTCATAAAAAGCTCAGCAACGGATGACTAATTAGAAAAGTAATTCTGAAGTCCCTAGGGACTACATCCATAGTTCTGCTAATTACAGCAGTCTACTATTTAACCAGCCTGCAAACAGATGAAAAAATGGATACAATTCAGTAGACCTGAATTATTTAAACTTCAAAACTGGCAATTTAAATGCATAAGGAATTAAGCACTTTTTGAGAAGACTGTGTCAGCACATATCAATTAAACCTATAGTTTCAGTACATGCAATAAATCAGTCAAACCTTTGGGTATCATCCCCACTCTTCTGATGTGCACTAACAACTCAATAACTTTTGAACTTGTATTTTTAATAGCGTTATTATGCTCTTCTCCTTGGATGAAGTGTACAATCATATTTAATGTGTTCAAAAAAAACCAAGTTGACACATTGTATTATGAACTGGACTCACTTCTACTACTGAAATACAGGATTGTTTTTCCTTCCTCTGAAGGTCTGGGCCACAGCACCAAGAAAGTCTGTTCACTGTTTTGTTTCAAAAAACACAGACATGAGAGAGAAATCAACCTTGACTATGAATCTTCAGAAAAGGCCAGATAAGTCAATAGTGCATGAAAGCTAACAATGCAAAGCATTTCAAAATTACTTGCTGTAATTTCAGGGCAACTGAGAGAAACCCCCAAGATACTCACCTCGAAATTGCTCCCCCTGTTACTTCACGCAAGAGACGGCAATGATGAGGAACAAACTCCAGCAGTCTATTGTACATAGCCTGAAGGCCATTAGGATGAGATTGCACATACTGTTCCACAATCACCTGGTGGGAAGAGTTCAATGTTAAACGTCAGAAAAGTGAATATAAAAAGCTGTAATGCAAGACTCACTCAAAACTCCTAATACTATAAACTCAAATACCTGGGTAGTAATCAGTATATTACTTTTTTATGTTATAGTTTCCAAGCACAACTTGCCAGCTTGAATTATTACTTCCTTTAATGCAACACCCTTACTGCCAAGACTAGCCCAAAGAATGGGAATGTGCTCTTTGCTTTTGAATGTTGGTCACCGTCCTTGGCTCCCAACACACTGCCACATCACTGTCACCTGCCACAGAGGCAGACTGTGAAGTTAAACAGGTGACTGGAAAACCTCAGAATAAAGTAAAAAATTTCTTCTAAATGTAGAGGTTGTTGGTCCAATCCCAAATACAGAAAAGCCAAAGCCAAAAAACTTCCATGACAAAGCTAAGCCTGTAATGCAGCTGGCAAAGCAGTTTGTCTGGACAGTACCTCACATCCAGTGAAAAGGGATAATCTCTGCCATAAAGAGAAAGCAGACAGTAGCTGGACAACAAAGGAAAAGAACAATAGCTTGTTTCTTGGTATTCTTCCACCTGTCTGATCACTTTTGCCTCTTGCTGCATAAACAAGCAGAAAGGTGCAAAAGTGGTGAAAAAACAGACACTAAGAAAACCAAGGGGAAAATGACCTGTCCTCCACTGTAGCAGTTGCTACAGCATTAGCAAGCACCAAATGGAAGCTTGTCCTTAAGAGGATGGGTTTGTTTTTTTTATTCCTCACTTGCAAAAAAATGTAGATAAGGAGAAGAATCCCAACCAGATAAAACCTGAAATTGGTGAGAGGCACGTAAGATAATTCTTCCACCTTTTTTTTCTTAAATAGCAACAACAAACAAATTGACATTGACATTTTGTTGGGGCTCAGTTCTCCTGCTCTCTCCACAAAGGTATTTTGAAGTTGCTGCTGAAAGCTGGAGGTTAACATGAAAAATAAGCACATTTGCAAACCAGTTGGCATTTTTTACCTTATCTTACCTCATCTACATAAGGTTTTACAAGCACTTGACCAACTAACGCCTCTGCATCTCGTGTTTTATCAATTGTTGCATAAGTGCGAAGACAGTGGCGTATTATGTCAACATTTGAAGTTTGAAGGCCTTCCAAGAGCAGCCCTTCCAGAGACTGCTGCAACATAGCTGTTATTCCAGCTATACGCTATGAAGAGAAACAAAATACAGAATTAAAAAAATTCTTTAAAAACCAAAAGCAAAGCCTTGTCATCATTGTTGAAGTAAGTTTGCCTAGAAATACCCAACTGAGCTTTCCATTTTCATTTGAAAGGTGCCAAAGTTTTGACAGCTGGCAGTTAATGAACATTAACACAGACTTAATGCATTACTGATGCTATTTAACACAGTGTTTATTATAATAAGGCTAAAGGCAATTATTTTCCTCTATGTGTTTTAAGTTATGTAACTTATCTAAGGTCCATTTACTTCTGAGGAAATAGGTGAATAATTGTTCCTTGTTCAACTGAACCACTGTGTGTCACATTAAACAAAAGACTTACAATAAGTGACCAGAGATAACTGTAGCATTTATCCCTCACTGTCAGAGACTAAAAAGACAGTGTGTTCCCAACATTACTTGTCAAATTATTGCAAACCAAAGACACTGAGTGACACTACCAGTAAGAAAAAATACCAAAAACTAAAAGGGTTCAATCTACATACATTCTCCCTCTTGCTAACCATTTTTCCTGATCTCCTGATGCATCTTTCCCACTAGATCCAACTCACTGCAGATACACCCCTGGCCCAAGATGGTCCTTACAACTCTGTATTTGATGCAAATTCAGCAACACACATTAATGTAGCCTCAGCTGAACTATCAATTTAACCAGAAGAATTTCTTCTCTGCCTTTTTACCTGCTGTATTATGTCTATCCATCCTAAAATGATTCCACAGAATTTATACTGAACATGCAAAGTCAGGAACCCAATCACTGGTTAGCCATAAAACCTATATTCTGATGACCCTTAAAAGGTACAGGGCAAAAGTCCTGGCAAACATCATTAAGGAAGCTATATGACAAATGTTCTCCCACCATGTACACTACCCTGCTGCTCGCCCTGACTCGTGTTATTATTCAAGTTTGATAACTCAATGGCCAGAACAGTCCTGTAAACTGTCCACGAATCAACATGGTACCAACGGACACCTTGAGCTGAAAAAAGTTCATACTGCCAATAGGCATAGGTACATAGTGGAAAAACTGGAACTATGAACGACCTTACTAGCTCAAAACCCATCAAGAAGACATCTCCACGCTAATCAGATTAAAGCATTACCCCATCTCTATTTAATATGTATCTCCATAATAACCAGTTTTCATTTGTTCCTTCTCTCTGTTGAACGGATAGAAGAAAAAACCCCACCAAAACATCAATTAATTTTTTACATCAGATAATTATTACAAACAGGATATTGGGGAGATTAGTATACTGATCTGAATGGCCAGAGTAATTTCATGAAAAGACAAACCTCAATATATTCAAGCCAGCCACTCTGCAGGCACATTCCATTTATATTCTGGTCTGTTCGCTGCAGTTAACAAAACCAACGCAAATCTCAAGAATGAGGCCTCAATATCAGTAAGCAGACAAACTGCAAGATACGTTAAGCTGACAGAAATCTCTGTTGTATTTCCTACTCTTATTCTGAGTAATTTATCCTAAAGAAGTTAGCAAACAAGGCATAAATCCTCAAGAAAAAAGCAATAGTTTCAGTCAACTGACAAAAATGACCTCATGAAACCCATTTTCCCCATAAATTAATTCAATAAAACTCTGTGGAAACAGGCATTTGTCTTCCAATTATATCGGTTGTGCTTGACTCTACAAGTGTTAAGCTTGGCTATTGTGTAATACTTACTGGTCTCACTTTGTCCAAAAGGGGCATTCCTTTGCTTTGTACTGCATGAAATTGTAGTTGATTAAATTCTGTGGCAATTCTCTCTAAAACTTGTCCAGTTAAAAGTGGACTAGAAGACAGAGGATACAAAATGAGAACACACAGTTAGATTGTTTCAAATCAATTCACTTTCACCTGTAATCGAGAGATCGTGTTCTCCCTCAATTTTTGTGGTTTAATGTAAATATTTTGAATTCTGATAGGTACTACTACACTTACTGCAATCATGCAATAATGATCTGGAACACACTATAGGATTAAAGTTGTTCTGCAGCTACCAACATATGAAGTGAGTGAAGCAGAAGCTCTGAGGAACATAAGCTCTTGCCTCAGCAGTATGAAGCACTGTTTTCTCTATGGCAGTTTTCTTTATCACATGAAAGTCAGCCTTAAGAGAGCTCACAAACTGCACTAAGTGACTTTTACCATCCAGATTTGTTTCTTATTTCCCCTTTCTGTCATACAGTAAAACTAACACAGTTATCTCCAGAGAAACAGTTCTACCATTTACACAGCCCCAGTAACGAGCCAAATTTTCAGCCATTCAAGTTCCACCTTGCTTGCAAACATAATTCTGCAAAATGTCTCACTCTGACTGAAAACATCTGCTTATGCTTTGTCCCTCTGGGTATCAATATATTTTTCTGTACAGCTCCCCCCCACCACCATGTGATCCAGCACAATAAACTGAAGTGACAGTCTTACACTGTCACTTCTAGCTAAAATTGACAGTCTACACTGTCACCCTCTAGCTAAAGTTGCACTTGCATCCCAGTCAAACATTTCAAGGGCACAACTGGTACATCAATTCCAAACTGGCTGAAAGACATCTTCCGTTCCTCAGCAAAAGCAGAGGGAGATGTCTGACTGGAATTTGTCACAAACCTTCTTTGTACCAAAAGTATTACATGTTTGCCTTGCCTGCCTTTGGTTTTCTTGCAGCAGTCCTTTTGGCTATACATAAGCAGGGAAAACAAAAAAAGCTATTTTCTGTTTCACTTCCAAAGGATATTGGAATAAACTCTACTGCAGAGAGTATTTCAGACATGACAAGATTAGTAACGCCCAAGAAAAAAACCTAGAATTATTGCACCAACTTCAAAAAGATTGCTTACTGAAAGCAACACAAGTAATTTGGAACTCTGGAGTCTGAGTTACATGTTCTGTGAGAGATTAGTTGGCAGAAGACTAAAACCTAGAAAATTACAGTCATTTATTCCATCACAGTTACATTTCTAAAGATGTATCCTAATGCCTGTAAAGTCACCTTCAGCAACACCATGAAATTCAGTTAGTCCCATCGATTACAAATAAAATTGAACATTACATATCTTTTACCTGCTTCCCTCTAATGAGGACAACTCTTTAGTGCCTTGGGAATGCAGAATCTTCTCAATTTTCTCAACAGACTGGATAACATGAATAAGTCTTAGGACACACATCTGTAATTGAAGAAAGATTTTTCATGTCTGACCCCAATACCAACTGACATCACCTAAAGGAGATATTTCGGATGGTTTCTCAGTTCTTTGCGTTTTTTTTTCTGGTCTAAGTTTTCCCCCTTCATCTTAATACTTGAGTCATATCTCAGTTGAAGTATTGCTCACATAAGTCCACAAAACCCCACAAACAAACGTTTGTCATGGACCTAGGACAACTTTTCTTATCTCTGATTTTTTTCAAAGTTAAGCACAAAGACAAATGTTAGTGTGTCTCCCACCCTATAAAAATTAAACAGCCGTGTTTCAATTCCATTCACAATAAGTTTATATACTACTACAGTCAGAAACAAGAACAACTACAATTAAAAAAAAAATCCAACTAAATCAAACATATATATTTTGGGAAACTAAAGTAAAATAAAGATTCACGATCAACCAGACACTGTCAAAAATTAAGTCCGTCCACCAAAATGTCAATATATTTTTACAAGTACACAATCCTGCACAGTGTGCACCCAGATAGCCTAAAACTTTATAAATTTCATTTTCTCCGGGTTAATGGCAAAACCAAAGTCAACCTAAGGTTGACCTTTTCAAGATAATGATTTGTCTGCTGTACCTTTTTTCTTCTAATATCTTCCTGTTTAGTCATCCGGTCATCTACTGCTTGTATTCCTTCACTGACACATGACTTAAGGCTCTGTGAGAGAAAAAGTCAGTACGTAAAGCTGCCTTCCCATCTAAGGTTTGAAGAAAACCTTAACTCAAAAACCTAAACTTAAAACAGAACATAGATTAAGGTATTGCCACCACAAGTATAATTATTTCCTTCAGAAGTGTTCTTTTACTACCTTAGAGAGAACAAATGACCTCTCACCTAAAAAAAAAAAAAAAAATCAGACAATAAACCCACTGCCTTATATCTTGAAACTGAAGATTTAAATCAGTTTTAAATAGTGTTCTTCACATAATAAGGATTTCTCTACCCTAACTGACCCTATTTTTTGTTTTAGTCATTAAGACTGTGATATTTTGAAGGTACATTTATGCAGCAAGCATCCCTTTGAAGTGGATGCCAAGATGATCAAAAATTGCCCCTTGCTATAAAGCCCAAGTCACTGGTGGAGGAGCCAGAGTAAGACCCACCTTCAAGAAGGTGACATTTTATGGTTAAACCACAGGACTGAGCAAAGTCCTTAAAGAGACTGAATTATCTACTACCATCTTTAAGTTAATCAAATACTAGAACAGTTTCAAGATATCACCATAGATTTGTCTTTCAAGAGTCCATTCACTTGTCATGTTTAAGGAATCCTTTATCTCTTGGATGAAATGTGCTATTGCAAACATAAATTTACTACTACTAAAACTGCTTGAGAACACAGTGCTTATACTACCACTCTAAGTCACAAATTTTCAAAAAGAAGTTTATTATAACAAGCATTAACTTTAGTAAAATACGTTCTGTACATCATATGAAAGTGAGTTGAAGTTTGCCAAGCTGCCTACAATGTTTTGTCTGCAAAATGTTGTTACAAAATGTCTACAATGTTTTGAACATACCATAACTTCTTCCCTCAACTGTCCCAACGGTACTGAAAGCTGATTAAGAGCCTTGTCCATGCCAACCTAAAGAAATTACCACAAGCACATTTATGACTCTTTTGATAAGTTCATACATGAAATACTGACAAAGCCTATCATTTTATAGACACTAAAAGAGAACTCAGAAAACATACCTCCCCCTATAATCTTCAGCTTTAAATTCAATGCAAAAATATGTTATCTCAAATACAGGCATAAAAATATCAGACTGCTTGTCACATAAAGCCAAAAGTCAAATGAAATTTCCACCTATAGAAATTTTTCCTCCCATAAAAATGTTAAATCTCAGTCTTGGAACCTATACAATTAGAACAATTACAATTTTCAGTCAAGTAGGTTGGGTTTAGGTTTTTTTAAGATATTTTGACTATACAAAAAATTTAAAGATTCCTAAAGGATCCTTCAGAACGACCTTACTTGTATCACCACTATTCTACTTTAATGATTTATTTCCTTTAATTTTAGAACTGCTAACAGTTTGAAAAAAAGTTTGCCCAGAATCTAACTTCCTAATGAATCAGTTTTTCAAGACAAAAAGTATACATCTAAAACATTTATTACAGGCCAAGAGCAATTCTGTACAGTAGCTAAGTTCTACAGGAACAGTCTTTCAGTTACTCTCAGAGCAAGGACTCACAATTTAAGATGTCTTAAATCTAACAATGCCAAAATAAAAGCTATATACTCTCCATGTGAAAAATAAAAATCCCACTGAACCACATTAAGTCTGAACCATGCAGTACAACTAATAACACTTACTAGATTTGTTGAGAGATTAACAAAATCTGCATAGTCCTTATTTATGAGTTCTACCATAGCAGTTTTTAGGAGTTTGTAATAGAGCTCCAGATCCTCCCTGAGCTCTTCCAACTGCACACGTTTCCTGCAGTCTGACACAAAATGATCAACATCGAAATCCGCCTGAAAGTCAAACAGGAAAGAGAGGAGGATGTAAGTAAACAGTTCACACAGGGAACACACCCAAAATAAACACAACCCTACGTGCCAGTGAGTTCACCGAACTAAAGCTCTAGGGGGCAAAAGGCTTCTTAGCCCAGTAGTTTCCAATGTTCCAAACTCTCGGCCTTTAAGCTAAGAAGCACAGAGTGTCTTGGGACAGAGTACCTAGAGACGAGCTTACCAAAATATAGGCTCGTACATTCCCTCTACAGGCTTTAAAAAACGCAAACAAACAAACCACAAAACAACAACCAACCAAAATTCGAAATTCAGTATTAGGAACTACTTTAAGCTCTCCAAGCAATGAGGCCGTTCGGTCCCTCCAGACTCGGAGCCCAGCCCTGCATGGACACGGCCGCATCCCGGATCCCTTGTCAGTGACACACACGGCGTTCCGGAGGCCCGCGGCCGGGGGAAGAGCCGTGGCGGAGCTGTAAGATCCCGACCAAGGCTCCGCGACCCTCCCTCCCGCAGGGGGTCCGCCCGCCCCC
>VXAY01002656.1:7797-49439 GCA_013399855.1 Oxyruncus cristatus
TTTAGTTGTGGTTTGGTAACAACCTTTTTCCTTGTGTATTAAACTCTGAGTAACAGGGTTGCCTTGTCCTTGCAATAAGCAATATATCTCGAAGGCGGAGCACTCTGATGCATGCCTGATGCCTGTACCTGGCTCCCTTCTCACACAACTGTTTTTTGTTTCATTGTCCCTAGTTACTGTGCCTGCTGGAGTTCCCTGCCACTGAGCCTAGCTGCTCTGTCTCACTTGATTCTCCATGACCTCATGAAGCCTGGTTCCTGGAAGCTTATCTTTCCCCCTAATGATTTTTACTGGCTCTATTAAAAAAGGGACCACCAAATTTTTTCTTCACTTTTTTCCCTTTGGCTGGGAAATGAAATTCAGCCTTTTATGCTCCTCAGAACTGATCTTTTCCCTTGTGCCTGGTGTACCAACTAGGGAGAGTCTGCCACTGCTCTACGTTTAGGAGCAAGGCTGCTTTTTGTGCTGAAACCTTTCCATTCCCCTTCTCTGCCCCTATAATCATTTTAAAAAGAAAAAGCTTCTTCTGACATTCAATAAGGTGCTGTAATTTTTTATTCCAATAATGAAATCTTGCATCAAAATAACCTTAGTGTTCAGCAGTTTTATAGCCTGTAGATCTTGATATGCTCTACAAAGTCCTCTTTTCAGATGGGAAAATGAAGCACAAAGGGAGGTGAAGTGACTTTGCTCAAGGTCCCAGAGAAAATAACAGCAGAGTCAGGAATTAAACTCATACATTCTAATTCCCAGAACAACAGTCAATCAACCTGGCCAAGATGGGACTTCCTAATCTATGGCTATTATTCTCTTTTAATTAAGCCTTTTATCTATGAATTGTATCTGATTCAGATTCCAGAGCAAATTGATTACATGCGTCTAATTATCTTATTAGAACTGACACTCAGTTTGATACCTCTCACTATACAAGACAGAAAATAGCTGTTTCTCTGGTGTATGGGGGTGGGGGTCTCACTCCTTGCTGAAGCAGTATTCTGCAAAGTCTGACTAATAAATAACTACCCAACACTCAGAGCTTTTGTAAAGCTTCCTTTAAATTCTCGTCTTTCCTAACTCAGGCTGGAAATCTAATTTCTCTCAAGATTGCTAAAGCCTATTAATAAAATGGCTGTACCCATTTGGGTTGTCACTGTAAATTATCCAAGAGAAATTGCTATCTATAAAATGATCCAAATGTTCATAAGCAAAGTTACACTGGAGTGACAAAGGTCTGTCTCCATCCTTGCAGGAGGTCAAAACCTGGCAAGATAAGGCTCTGATCAACACAACTTCCAAGTAGCACCAAGAAAGGGGCTAGACCACATGACCTTCAGAGGCCCCTTTCCACCTAAATGACTCTATTCTTCCCTAAAATATTACACATTTGTATGTAGAGAGTGTGAATGTGTACATAAGCATATTTTTATGTAGAACTTGTGTTCACAACAGGGCCAAAAAGCAGATGCCACACTTATTCTTGGTGGACTGAATGTGTGTATTCGTAACATAAGTTGACCTTGAGGTAATATTTAGTGCTAAGATGGAAGCAGATCTTGTCCCTTAAATGACTTGCTAAAATAAACCTGCTGCCACCTAGAAATGCTGTTTTCTCCCTTCTTGCCTTTGTCTTAACTGAGACAATGCAAATAGACTGTCTTTTGATTTACTGACAATTTAATTCCCTTTCATGTTCTCAGGTACTGAAGTTTGTGCAACATATATAGCCTTGACAAGGAAACATGGGGATTTGAGTCTCTTTTTAAAGGACCCCTTTCTAGGATTTTCTTCACATAAATCATGAAATCTATTATTTTGAAGTTTTGCAGAAGCTATTCTTAAAAGAAATTTGTGTGAAGACTTTATGCGCCCCTTTAATAATGGGGGAATCCCTTTTGTTTTGGGGATTTTGTTTTAAATATCTCTAGGCTACTGAACAAAAGGCAAATAAAACCTTTGCCTCAGAAATTTGAGAGATGCATGGAGCCACTTGCGTGTAATCAGTGTTTGTTTGTGTGGCTGAGCTCAGTCTGTGCTCCAGGGAGGCAGAGGCATAACCAGACTCCCCCTTGTGTGTTTGGGGATGGGTAACCACTGGCAGCTCCCACACCCACACTTGGCCATCATTACCCCAAAACAGAAGAGAGGGAGGCAGAGAAAAGTGGGGAAAGATTTATTGACTGAATAAAACACTGAAAGCAAGGCCTTGGCCAGCTGTGGCAGAGATAATTGTGGGGTGCTTTGTGAGCTTTACTTTGATAATCTTCCAAAGCAGGCGGTCTGGCTTGCAGGCAGTGAGTGTGTCTCTGATTTTGGGACAAGCAGGAAGAAGCTGCTTGACAACCCATGCAAAATATTTAGCTGCAAAGAACAAACAACGCTCTGGACAGGCAAATAAACAGTGGATTAATTTATGAGATTTTAATGATGGAAGAAAAGCCCAGTAAATCCAGGCATAAACAACACACATGGAAGCAGCTCAAGACCATGGTAACCAAGCAAAAAATAGCTGTGTTGGGAAAGCATGCAAACCTCCAGGGCAAGTGCCAGAGGGAAGACCTGCTTGGCTCAGGAGCCTGGCAGAGCACAACACAATGTTTCACCTGAGGCTTTGAGTCCAGCATGAGGAGGGCTGTGAGGTGGGAGATGAACTTTTCCAGGTCCAGATGACAACACATTCATGCTTTTCACTGACATCTGCACCTAGCAAGACCTCCTAATCCTTACAGCCCGTCAGATCCTAAAGGCTGTCAGTGATGGATTTTGTGAGACAGCAGTAGGAGGCAATGCTCCCAGTCACTTGTTAGTGTCAGTCCAAGGGCTGAGTTACTGCAATGGCAATTCACCACAGTGATGCTGCTGCCTCTCCTGATCCCCAGGGCTGAGATCAAGCTTAGAGTTTTAGTGATTCAGGAACAGATTCACAAGCATATCGCAGCCTCAGGAGTGGGTCAGTTAGCTCATTATGGTAAAATGTCAGCTTCAGCACACTAATCTTTTGCCATAGTGAATTTGTCAATCATAGATACCTTGCTAGATAGAGAGGAATTTCTGTTCAAAGGTTCTGAGAGCTTGGAAAATGATATAGCTAAGAAATAAGGTGAATTGACACATGCCTAATTACACCAATTATATCTTGTGTCTTCCACTTCTTTGGAAGAATGTTTTTTTTAATATAGTGTACACTCACTTTAAGCTGATATAAGCTCATGCTTCTCCTGAGATGGAACACTTTTTTCCCTTCTCTTCTTGACTTCCCATTCCCACTTCCTATATTTGTGCTGACATTAAGCTGCTATGTGGAGGGATCAGATGACTTTTTGAGCAGAAAACCAGTTTGCCATCTCCATCCATACTTGGGGGAAATGAAAAGATTGCCACTAAATGTGCTCTGGAGTCCTCCAAAAGAGAGAGCTGTATGTAACAGAGAGAGAGAGAGAGAGAGAAAGAGAGAGAGGGAGAGAAAGAGGGGGAGAGAGAAATGAACGTGTATTTTGCACAACTCCACAAGGATGGAAGAAAATGTTTTATAAGGACATCCACATCTTGGTCTGCAATGACAGAACTTCCCATCCTACAAATCAGTTCTGTTTTCCTGAAAAGGTGAGTTATCCTCCCATGCCTCAATTTATCCATGAGCACACTGGTAAAGTACTACTTGACCTCAGAGAAATATTATTTCAAATTGCTTTGAAAAGTGCCATTTGCATTAACAAAGCAGTGTAATAAGAGCAGATATAAACAGATACATCTCTAGAATTAAAGTCCATAGATGATGACTTTTTCAAATTGATTATTTAACCAATTAATGTTCCACAGATGAGAATATGTCCCTTTGCATTTGATTTCATCTTAATTTTTCAGCAAGCTACTCAACAACAACTATTGCCTTCTGAAGAATAAAGGAGTATATGAATTTGAAGGAGCAATTTCTTAAGGTTGTTATTAGGGAATGTTTGACCATGTAATATTTCTGAAAGGAATCATTCTAATTAAAGAAAAAATGGCTTCAACAGAGGTGAAACCTGGTAGCAGCTTATGTTTTCTTTAAGTCTGTCTCATTTTTCTGCTCCTTTCTTACGCAGCTCTACTGTCATTGCACAGATAAGCAAACTGGGCCTCACCCCACAGGTGTCATGGATGTGGATATAAACAACAGGAAATGCTTTGAGCACAACCTGGGGTGAAACTGTGGCTCCATTGTGAGGAACAGTAAAATTCTCCATTTAATTTCAGTAAGGCCAAGAGGAATAAACCTTGGAAGGGAAGAGGGACAATCCCTTTAAGAGACTTCTACTGGGGCTCTTGGGAAATGATCTACCCCAAGCCATTAATAATAAAGGAAAGTGCAGGTCTTTATTGTTAACCTTTTTGCCTCAGATAAACCATTGTGCAAATTATGTCTATTTGCCTATTAGATGTGTTAAGAGGATGAAAGAGATAATGCTGTCTCTAATAATGCTTGCTTCTCTTTAGAAATTATGTACCTATTTACTCTTTTCAGCAGCTGGGCTAATTAAGAGAAGAGCTAAAATACATCCTTGTTTTGGTTTACTCAGTGTACTTAACTTTATGAAACAGAAACCTTTGCTGAATAATTAGACTGCTGCGTCTACAGAGTCAGTTGGCATCCTTTTCTGCCCATAGTGCACGCTTTACACAGCGTCAAGGGGGGAGTGGGGAGAAAGAAAGGATTTATATTAAAATAAAATCAAAGCCAGTGGGAGAACACAGGAGGAAATCTACAATACTAAGCTGAATTTATCCACTTAATAAATGTGCATGAATTCAACTGTCTTTTCTAAACATCCCTCTCCTTCAGTTTCTTCTCTGTATTTATAGGCTGGCATTTGTGATCTTATTATCGGCACCATGGCCTTGTGTCTTCATCCAAGAAAAGCTGTGACAGGAAAAATAGCCAAGGTAAGGCTAAAACTCAGAGGTTGTCACATCACCCTTCAGACTTTGATTCTTTCTGGTATAGAGGAGCTTGTTCTGGCCAGAAAAATTATAGTAAGGTGATCAGGGAGAGAATTTGTTTTCTCTGTGCTGCAAAACAACGAATAGGAACAGGTAATGATTGTAGAACTTTTGACTTAGTGACACTGATGCGGTTAGACTTCTGCAATATGGGAGAATCTTTGGAAATCTGTGGAGAAGAAGCAGCTGCTGTATTGAAATTCATTACCGCAGAACATGAGAATGTGCTCATGTCCTAAACATAGAGGAATGGTGCTGGACCTGTCTGGAGGGCTTGCCTGTTGTAGTGGTGCGAGACCTGGAACACGCTGACAGTTTACTTGCAGCTAATGTTGCCCAGATAGAAGTAGTTCACACAGACACCAGCAACCCCTCTGAGCCTCTATTTCAAATTTCACTCCTTACAGCTCCCCTGGAGAGTGTAGTCCATCCCTAATCAAGGACCAAAGAGGTCCTCAGTGTGCCAGCCCTCTGTCCCTGCTGATAACTTGCCTCCCTACCCTATGGTCTTCCTCCCCATTTGCCCCTGCACCACATCCCTGGTCTTGCAGGAGAGAAAGGGGCACCCACTTCCCTGAGGGAGCTCATGCTGCTGACAGCAACTGCACAGTCCTGTGGTGGTGAGGGGTCCCTCTGAACTGGTGGAGAGAAATCCTGGGCATTGGGAGGCTTGCAGGGACTCCTGGGAGCTACTTGAGGTGGTCTCAGGATCAAGAGTGAGGAACCCCAGCTTTTTTCCAAAACAAAAAGCAAGTCCCTTTCCCTTTGTCCATGCTAGGAACCTAAACATGTGAACTGAAGTAACCCATTTGCTAAGATTGAATGCATCTGGATGCGTCTGAGTGCATCTGGCCTTCCCTTCTCTAGGCAGAGACTGGAGGGGGAGGGGAAGAGTGGTTGGGAAGGGTTTAGATAGGCAGAAACACACACAAACACACATATATTTTTAAAGAAACATGAGTCACATGCACTCCAAGTTTATTCCAAAAAATAAATTCCCAGACCGCCCTGACTCCTGCCCCCAACTCTCGAGGCAGGCCCTGTGCAACGGGGTGTGATAAATGTGGATAAAAATTGGATACATCTGTGGGGAGGAGGAAAAAATGCTATTTTCCAACCTGCCCTGACATGTTAAGGCCACTGCACTTCTGAATCGCTCCCCTGTATCTAGGAGCCCCTCCTGCTGTGGCTGAGGGGAGCTCCTGTTCCCCTTATGCTGCCAGACTTGTGTTGGGCAAATGCCCACCAGCGACAGGGCAGTGGAGGCATGGCAAGGAAGGGGACGGGGCAAGGGAGAGGGCTCACCTCCACGTGTCCCGAGGCTCTTCTCACGCTGCTCCTGGTGCGCGAGGAGCAGGCATCAGGAGAACCAGCACCCTCCCTCCAAGGCTCACAGCCCTTGTGTCACATTGCCCATAGTTGTCCTTCCTTCTGCCTCCCCTTGTCACTGCTGCCAAGGGGACCTGGTGCCCAGTTACTCTGTGGACCAGATTTCCACCACGAGAGAGATTTGGTGTCCCTGCAGCAGGAGGGGTTTGTTACCCACCTAGCTCCTTCACAGCCTTTGCCTAGGCTGCTCTGCCACTGACAGGGCTGGGTTTGTGCCCCTCCAGCACATGCCATGGAGCCACTTCCCTTGGCCAGTGTGCAAGGTGGCACATGGCCGAGGAACAGGCCACCACAGGGATTAATCAGTGTGTGTGGGACAGAGGTGGGGAGAAGCTCTCTGTGCTTGCGACCCGGGGGGACATTTTGGCAGGAGGTCAGTCTCTCAGGACAGCTGAGGTGCTGATGGCCAGCCTGGTGTGCAGACAACCCTGGTCACCACCTGTCCCCTGCACCCTGTGTCCTGAGGGGTCAGCAGGGAAGGGCACTGCAGAGGCAGACCCTCTGCTGTGGCCCCTGCTGCAGCAGGCTCTGAAGCACCAACCTTGACACCAATTATTTATAGTCATCAAGATCCGAGTGCCTGCTTATCTGACAGCTCCCCTGGTAAGAGGCACTTACCTTGCCAGGAGTGCCGAAATCTGCAGCAGCTCGAAGGGTGGGTGATTTGAGGGCGCCTCACCTCCCAGTGCTTAGGGCTGCAGCTCCCAAGGAAGCAGCCTGTGATGCTGACAGCTAGCTGCTGCAAGCAGGTCCGGACACCTCCAGGTGTAAACAGCCCATGTTTGTGGCCATAACTACAGCAAATGTGCTCTCAACAGTAAATGCTTTTCACTCAACCTTATCAAGATAAACCATATATGCTGGTTCAGCAGAAAATGGAGTGAGGCTTGAATATAAAAAAGATCATTCTGCTTTAACAAGGCTTCCCCTTCGAAAGAATAATATTGGCTGAACTAAATCCCAGACTGGAAACAATGTGTGGGTTTTGTTTTCTTTTTTCCCTTCACTTTCTTCCTCCTTTGCCTTCATTCTTGGTGTTGGGGCTGGAGAGAAAAATCTCTGTCTTGCCAAACTAAACAAATTACACTTTACAATTCAGAGACTTAAATGCCTCTTGTTATCATCATTTCCTTAGCACTGAGTGTTGAGAAAATAAAAGGAGTAATAAGCTAAGTGATTGCATGATGGCCATTGGCAAACAAAATCAGCCAGTTGTTTCTTTTTAAGGCTATTAAGTTTGAACAAAAATAATTCCTGAGTAAACCTCCCCACACACACACTCCATGCCAACAAGGAAAAAAAATTCATAAAGCAGAGCCCCTTCTTTCCATTATTACCATCCCTGCAGATCTCTCTACTTCCCATGACAGCGCATGAGATCAAACTCCTCTGAACACCCTGAAGGAAAGGGACTCATTCGGCCATGCCGGGAACACACACACTCACTTACAGTACCTCTTGGCAGGCAGGAGATGAGCAGGAGCTGGAGAAGAGTGAGTCCTACATGTGTCCAGGGTGCTCGCTCCATTCTGCCCTGGCCGGTGCAGCGGTGTGACTGCTCGGGAAGGGAAAGCAGGCAAACAGCTTTTACTGGGACCTCACCAGCTCCAGGCTGCGAGGGATCTCGGATTTCAGACCTCAGCACGCTCCCATCCTCACCAGAGGGGAACTACCTTCAAGAGACTTCTCAGGCGTCCAGAAGCACACGTCACCCCAAAGCTCTCCAACTGCTGCCTTAACCCTTTCTGGCCTCTGGCAACTGATCCCTTTTGTGATGGGCTTATTGGCGTACTGCTCAGCTCTGAGATAGCAATTTTCATTATGCAAAGAAAGATATTGTTAAGGAAGGAGAAACAAAAACGCAACTATGTATTTATATGAGCCATCCCAGTTGCTGCGGGTGAGCTGAAGCTGCAGATGTCCCCAGGAGGAGGCACTTTGTACTTGCTACCTTTGGGCTTGCAGGGGTTGGTGCCTCCCCTGCGTGCTGCGAGGCTGGGTGTGGGGTGGGTGCAGAGAGGGATTCCTGGCCCATGATCCACAATTGGGCAGCCTGGCCAAGGGACATGATCCGCTTTACGATGTGCTTAAAATAGCTGTGCATTTTTATGATGGGGCAGATGAATGAATGAGGCTCACTAAAAGTTCACTCCACAGTAGATGAAAACCACAAAACACAAAAGGAATCACTTGGCATACATGTGCTTGTGCTAGTCAAAACCTTTTTACAGAGTCCATTTCTGCCAGGAAATGCAATTCTGGCAAAATTTAAATGTTTTTTGGGAACATGTTGATATTGAGGAAATGTTTAATCCAAACAAAAGAGACTATTTAATTGAGATTTTATCTTTGTGTCACATTTTGTTTTGCTTTTTCTTTTAGCACATGCTACTGATTTTTTTTTAGTCTTTAACATGTATTTCATAGCAATATACTTTATTTTTTCCAACATTTTTCCTGTACAAATTTTTAATACTTTCCAAAGGACACATTTTATACCTTTAAGTCAGACTTTCTCCGTTTAATTTCTGTAGCAAGATTTCAAAATTTACATATATTTTGAGTGGGGAAAAATGAAATATTTGCATTTGCTTTGAAGTAGAAACTCAAGTATCTCAAAAAGCTTTAATAACTACAGCAGTTTGTAAAACTCAGGCATGTTGAGCAAACTCAAAAATTTGAGACCAGTCACCAATGGAAACCTTGAGTAGTTTATTGCAGTGCAAAATCCATTACACGTTCAGGTGGTCTTTCATGGGGTGAGTTCCTTTATCCAGACATCTCTTTAGGTTAGGCTTGTCTGTCTGCCAACCTATTGACTTTACACTGTCAACAGTCTTTGTAGACAATAAAAACATGTAAAGCAATACAAAAATATTAATGATAATCTTTTTTTCTCTGAGTGTCTTTACACTGATACAAACCCCCCACTGATAATACCGATATAAGACCCGAAATAGATGCCAAGATTTTAACCATTATGGCACATAGTCCCTGGCTGCTGCCCTGGGTGCTTTTCAGCTCAGGAGGAGGCCATCAAAGCTCTCCAAGTCCCACTTTTTATGGGTCAGTGACTATGTTCCCCTGGAGCCCTTGATGGGCATTTCTTGCCCCAGAGTCCTGAAACCCTGCTTTGCTGGCCCCCTGCTCCTCTATGATCATTTATATATATGCTGAAAACTGCTTTCTAATTCCAGCTTTGGATTCCTCTAACAAGCCATTTCTGGTCAGTGGCAGGAGGAAAAAATGAGGCCCCCAAAAGCAGATTAAAATAGTGAAAATGGGGAGCCCTTACATCTTCACAAAGAAACACAAAGCTATTTTAAAGCCTGGGGAATCATGATTAGTTTATTTTCTAGCCATTTTTTCCAGTAAGAAATTAAATTATTTAATTGAGTAAGTCCTTTTTGGACTGAAAGTTGGCTTACAGATATCTGAGGCTTAGGGTATCTCTGAGGGGGAGTTTCATGAGGATGTAAGCCAAAATCCGGGTTTGGTATATAAAGTGAATGGAAATCCCAGAGCACCTAATGAGGCTGAACACAGGCGAAGTGAGTGTTAAGGCCAGACACAGAGGTTTCATAAAGGCCAGAACCATTGGGGAAAACATACCCGCAAGGCCACAACTATTTGTTTGAGTCAGTTCCTGTGGTGAGACATTCAACATGGTAGAAAAGGAGTTGCTGAAGTTGTGTCTTTGTCATGCGCAAGGATCAGCTCTGCAGGGACACCTTCTCTTTTAGGGGTGGAAAAGTGGTCTTTTGAGTTTTATGGAGCTGTGAGCTAAAGGGTAAAACTGGTAGATTTATTACATGGTTTTTTTTCTTCTTGTTTCTGATGGAGGGTAGTTATGCAACCAGAAAATATAATCACACAGCATTACTCTGCAGTGCTTAACTTAGCTTGGCACCTAGCAAATCAGTTTTGTGGGTGGATCTACTGCCTCCTTGGAGAATGGCTCAGCAGCCAAACAAGGGAATTCAGTCATGATCCCACAAGTTTGCACATGGCCTATTTACATGGGTTGTCTATTGGGCTGTAGCTTTAGTCCCAGGAATGACTCTGGGCAACTTACAAAATGCTCCTGAATGCACTTCTTGCATTCCTACTAAGAGGCAGGGACCACGCCAGGCACATTGCACCAGCCAAATATTTCAGGTTGTGTGTAATCCCCCATGAAAAAAAGCTAAAAGTTCTTAACCATGTGTCTGTGCTGCTGAGGAATCTCACTGTAGCATTTGGCTTCAATGTTTGTATCTGTCTTATTGTTGAAAGTACAGGTTTGAAAAGTACATTCCACTGAAACTGAGTTGTAAAACAGAGTGGTGCAAAAATTGATAGAGTTACAGCATTTTAATAGCAATTTCCAAGTACTTAGCAATCCATTTCAACCTAGAGTAAAACAAGACCTTTGATAATTAATAATTGACCACTGAGTGAATAATTAATGTGTAATTAATACCACTAGCTCATGTTTCTAATAATCTATCACTAAATCTGAAAACACTGTGTGGTCCAACCTGCAAAAACAGCAAGAATGCTACCATTTTATATTGGGGAAAACTGACATGCAGGGATATGAGCCGAGGTGCATATCCTGAAACAGTGGCAGGTCCAGAGTGGAACACAGTAGCTTCATCCCCATTCAGTACTTGAAGCTCTGGACTGTCTTGCTTGAGAGAACTCAGTGAAGAATAATTAGTGATGGATAGATAGTTCTGAATAAAATCTATTTGGAATTGAAATAAAAATGAGGGGTTTTCCACCTTTAAAATTTTAGTGAACTTTTTATTCCCCCCCAAACTACAAAAATCTCTTGTTTCTCCTACTGGAACATTGCCAGCAAAATTTCTGCTTTTGTGACTTCTGCTTAGATGGTTCTATCCCAAATGGCCTTGATGATCTTCCAGAGCTCCAGAGGTCCTGCTAGAATGAAATTTGTGATTTTCACTGTTATTTATTTCTGCTACTCCAGATTGGATGCCTTCACGGGATATCCTTCTTACAAGAACATTTGGAGTTCATTTCTCTCTTTCTCTCTCCTTTTACAGGCAGGGTTCCCACTGAACTGGAGGAATCTTCTGTCAAAGAAAGAGTTTGAATCATTTGGATTCAAACATGCTCCCAGTGGGGTTGTTGGAGTTAGATCTTGAACTTTAGTGGCTGCCCAATAATACCCATCCCACTCAAACAATATATAAAGAAACCATTGGAAAGACATTGTAAAGGAAAATGAACCCATTGAGAGTCTGTAAAGGGCTTGTATCTCAGAGGGAAATGAAGTTTAAATGTGTCATGGGTTCAGGTGGCTGAATTTTTGGTAATAGGGGGCCATAGAGATAGGGGACCATGAAACTCAGACCTGGCAATTTAGGATTAACAGCGAGAGCAGTTCATGAAAGATTAGCACTAATATTTTGCTCCTCCCTTCAAAGCATTATTGTCAAATGGGGGATGGTCCTTTTAGAGAAGAGATTATAAAGTGTTTGCCTGTAAAATACAGCTTTTAAAATAAATCCCAGACCTTACTGTAACATCTCAGAAACATTTTATAAATTCCTAGGATTACCAAGAGTATAGTTTGCACTTTGGGCTTCAAGTTCTGCCAAATGGAATGGAATATCCAGCATCCATGACTCACATTAGAATTGTGGCAGGCTACCTACAGACAAGGGCATTTGGTGGGGCTTCTTCTGGCCTGAGCTCTGCAAACTATTCCCATCTCTCAGTAGGATGTTAATCCTCAGTGACTGAAGCATCACAGTCCAGGAGAGCTAAATGGGTGCGAATAATAGAAGCCAAAAGAGCTGTGAGCTGTAGTGCCAGCACATGTTACAGCCCTTGACCTAATGGGGCATGTAATGATAATGGTAATGCTCGTATTTGTTAGAAAGATTTTGTCAGGAAAATTGAGACAGTTTAAAGTTTATTATTCCAGATATGTTTCTGGACAGGTAAGCAGCACAATATGTCCAGAAAAATATGACTGCTTAATGGCACCTAACGAGCAAATATGCTTTTGTTCAGTTGTCATTGCATGTTTTAATCAGTCTTTATGTTTTTTTAAGTGATCCTTCTGTGTTTCACTTTTGTATACAGTCTATGATGATCTTCACCAGAGCAGCATAAAAGAAAATAAACAGGTGGAAGATTTGGCTTGAAATTAAAACTAGCCAGTAGTCAATCCTGCTTAACAATCAGTCAGCCACTGATATTACTGTCTAAGGGGTTAATAAAAGAGGGCTGCAGTTATTTATTTCACTATGTGGAAATGAACACTGGAGTTTCGGTCATTCTTGTGATATACAGTTTTGCTTTGTAGGCTAACAAGTAAGACTTTCTAGGTTAATGAATACAACTTTCAACTACGTAGCAAATTCTAACTGATCACCAAAACAACAGGGACACAGAAAATTAGGAACTGTTTTAATTTTTTTTTTAAGTTGGTCTTATGTTTTATTGTCTTGGGGACATGTAAATTAGCATGGAAGCCAATAAGAGAATAAGGTTTTGGGACAGAAACCTAGCCATGTTCCACCTAGAAGGCCAGCCTAGCACTGCAGCGTGAAGTCAGGTCAGAATAACGTGTGCAAATGTCAGAAAAATGTCTGTGGGAAGTAACTGGTGAAAACTCAGCTTTTTAGAGGCGCTACATGTCTGATTTTTCAAACTGGAAATGTAAAAGTATAGCAGTTCTGAAACTATGATTCACACAAGCTGTAACTGCATTGCAGTTAGACAATGGAGTGATGTAAGACTCGAGCAGCATTGTCTAACAAAAGAAGATCTTAGGTTGAAGTACAGTTATTTTGTGATCTCCTTTTCTTCTTTCATTGATCTCTACAAAAACTGAAATTAAGGCTCACTTTCTCTGTCCCTGTTGGTCAAATTTGCCAAAATGTCCTTAGGAATGTTCAGTGAAAATGTTTATCTGGGAACAACAATCAAATTCTGATAACAAGGAGTAACAAAATCCTTCACCTTTTATGCAGTTGTTTTACATGTCATACAAGTACATAATCAGGAAATGTACAGTAACACATCATGTATCTTCCTGATGTGTCTTTTGGGTGTTCTGCAGTTCATCAAATTTTGTACTTCTCCTTTGACTGACTTGTCTGACCTTGACAAAAAGGGAGAGACCTGAAAAAGATGACCAAGACAACAAAAATGTGATGATTCAGAAAGAGAGCAAGATTGCTCAAACTAATAGATGAAGTGGCCCTATCAAACACTGATGTGTCAGCTGAGAGCCCCAGTGATCCTGCTTCCACATATTTACTCTCCATGTCATCCTTATCATCTCTGAACTCTGGTATGCCAGACCACTAATGATGTTTCTCTTAAAACTTACGAAAAAAAGTTTCCTAATACTTTTTTTATTATTATTATTTTTATTTAGGTAGTGATATTGGGATATGAAACAGAAAGATCATCTGTTGTTAAATACTGTCCCTGAATATTTAAACTGTGTGTAATTCAGAAGCACAAATCCCACCCACTGCCCTGACACAATTCCTATGGGAGAATTTTGTTTGCATCTGCAAAATCACTAACTGTCACACTTTTCAGGAATTCATGCTCAACTAGTAGTTGGATATGTTTGTATCAGGAAATCTCCCTCTGTGTATTTAGTGCCACAAAAAATGCATCTTAGTTTTGTTCTGTTACTTATAGCTATATAAACTGAGAAGATTTAGAAGACTTATGAGCTGTTACTGAAGTAAAAATACTATATATACAAAAAAAGTGAACTAAAAAGTTTATCCAAGTTAAGAGAAGACTTTGTATAGCTTATAAGACCTCCGTTTAAAACATCCATGAAGACACCCCACAGTACTGATTGCAAAGGTATTTTAGGCTCTGATCAAGTAAAGAATTAACCACGTGCTAAACTTTGGTTCCATCAGTTGTCCCACTGAATTCAGTGGGTCTAAATAACACTCTTTTAAGTTTCTGAAGCCTAAAGATCCCAATGGTAGCCATAACTGAAACTGGGAGAAGTGACAATGTCAGGGGTCACATGGAAAGCTTTCTGCCCAAGTCCTGGGATGGATGGATGTTCCTCACCTCCAGAGATGTCAGCATTGCTGTTAATACTGCAGTTGTTGCCCTTGGTAGTAAATGGGAATGAGGCCCTCATTTTGCAGTGCATTGCCTGCTTTGTACAAGAAAAAAAAAAGAAATAGATTCCATCAGACCCGATTTCCCACTAGGATTACCAACAGACTAGCACCATAACACTGCAGAGACACTGGAAGAGTGACAGGACTTTCTAAATAAGACAGCCTTCAACATATATTGTTAATAGGTGTATCAGAGTTTTTAGCAAATATTTATGTAGCAGCCCCCAGGATTAGAAATAAACACTGCTGCTTTACTTTAAAGATTGAAAAAACTCTGTTGAAAAAATGTAACAGATTTTACTACACCATTTTTGCTGCCCTTGGCTTTTAGCATTCAGTGGCACGCAAGTTGACAGAGAAGGTATTGATTTTTACTACTTTGAACATTTCTTCTTAGAAGAGAAGCAATAAAAAGGAGTAAAAAAGAAATAATAGCAATTCTTGTTTTCTCCACCAGGCCTTTGATCTTACAGGTTTGAGCAGTAAAAGAAGGAAATGGTCTATTCCATTGCATTCTGTCCTACTAGAAAATCCGCATTTCTCTGTCTTTATTATTAGTTCTCTATCTTGAAACTACAATGAGAACATGTGCCTCATGACAGCATAGATTTAAATTTCCTATATCTATTCATGCTCCTTGAGACCTTCCTGAACTCACTGTAACATGAAAAATCATACAAGGGAAGAAAAGCCTACACAGCAAGTCTGCTTCGAGTAGTTGAAACTGCTTCAGAAGAGCAGGTCTTGGATCCAGTAGAATTTTTAGTTTGTGCTGAAAGAGTATTGACTGTTGTGGGATTTTTTTCCCCATATATGTAGTACTGTCCATAACACCATTGTTTATACTCAGTTATTGTTTTGTGTGTAAAGAATCTCTTAGGCATTGACATTCGGTTTAGATTTCTTTTCATGTATTTTTAATCCAAAAACACCTTGATCCAAATACAGACAGAGTGCGCTGGTTTGGGTTGCCATTCACCAGGAAGCAAAATATTGTCTGCTTCTGCAAAGTAAACATGCCAGAAGGGTGGCAGGATCTGGCCTTTGGTGCCAGCCCTGATCTGCTGTTCTAGCAGAGTAAAGCCTTGCTGGTCGGCACAGATGAACTGCTTTAAATGTTCTATGATTTTATCAACAAAAATAAACCTCACTGTAAACAAATAAATGGGAACAAAGGGATGCATATCTCTTGCTCTCTGGACTGTATTTGGTATTGCATCATCCTCTTCCTCCATATAATCACAAGTTGGGTGGACCCCTGTTTTTTTTTACAGCCCCCTTCCCTTTGAATTATGACATATCAACTGCAAAAGGAGGAAGAAAACATAAATCAAGATGTCTTATTAAATACTACTCAAAAATAAGAGTACTTGGTGAGACTTTTTTTTTTTCCCCTGTATGTAGGCACACAGTAAAGAGTTTAATCAGTTTTAGATTCTTTTATAAGGTCATAGTGCTCAGTGTGATTAACTAGATATGAAATTTGGCAGGCAATACATAATATGATAATATGATCTAATCATGTTTGGTAGTGCGAGGAGCGAAAGAAAGAAACTGGCTGAGAGAGGATTGCTTAAAAGTTGGCAACTTTACAAATACTGTAACTTCTCTATGGAAATCTCATCAGAATTATGAGCCAGCCATCTTTTCCAAGCCTGTGCAGAAATTTTCCTTTCAAAATATTTGTGCCTGAGAGATAATGGATGACTTCTGTTACTGGATGGCTCTACAGTGCATTTCAGGACTGACCTGAAGTATCCCCTGCTATTTCATTATCGTACCACAAAATGCTTTGCCAAGAAACCTCACTCCTCAATCCTTTCTTTTCTTTCAGGCCCAGGATTCATAGATCTGCTGGAATATTGTCACAGAAACACAGTCAGGCCAGACAAGATTAAGTATCCTCTTTGTATAGCATTCTGCCTGCAGAAATGACCAGGACTTTATTACTTCAACAGATAAAACCAGTAAACTCATTGGGATAACCTTTCTAGCTCACAGTTTTATCTTGTTCTCCACTAATAAAGACCAACTCAGCTCCTGAAGCATTTGTGGTTTAGTAATTATACACTTTACCTCTTGTTATGTATATATATGTTTAATACCCTTTTAAACTTTCTGCTGTGACTTTTGCAGCCAGACTTGTCTATCTTGCATTGACCTTTTTAGCCATCAACGTGCTTGTAGCAAGCATGGGTAGAGCCCTTCTCAAGGACTTCGTTAGCGAAGCCTAGCCATGAACATGATGATGAACCCTTTTAAAACTTGCTAAGATTTTGCTCCCAGAAGTATGTGGTGGAAGTGATCTGACTACATTTTGCACCTTCTATTTCATTAAATTACGCTTTGGTTCCTAAAGACCAAGACAAATAGTTAAATCATACCTCTCTAACATTTTCTTCATTCCACAGGTTACTATTTTTCAGCAAGACAATGCTCACAGTTTTTTACTTGCCACCAATAGACCAGTTTAGTATTTTTTACCCTACCTCTCTCCCCTTTTCCTCACCATCCTTTAGTTCCACAATATTACTTTGAAATGCAGTAATTGGGATGAGATAAGTATCCCACAGGGGTCAGATCCTGCTGATTAGATCAAAGAGTTGCATCATTCTCTTGATCATGCTCTCCCCTGTCCATACTTGCTGGCTTGCTGAGATGCAGCTGCCATGGTAGCCACCACCTCTTTGGCCACCTCATTTGCCTGAGCTGATGCAACTAACCTATAACTGAGAAGTGCAGGGATAACTTAGTCTTCTGATGCTTGTATTGAACTCTACTTGTTGTGTGTCTGCTTCCCGTTACTCTTCCTTAAAGTATACTAGGACCCTTTGGAAATTCCTCGTAGACTTTCCTTGGTCTCGACTGATAGCTTAACCTTATGCTACCTGCCACAAGTTGCTAGATCTCAGCTCACCACTTTTTAATATGTGCTTTAAACTACATATGGATTCACATCCATGTTAGGCACCTAGCTACCACCTATGTTGTCAGGGTATGAGGAAAAAAAAAGGACTTTTTCCTACTGTTTCTTCCTATATCTCAGACAGTTTTGACCCATAGGCTTTGTTTCTCAACCATGTTAGTTTAAATTTATTTTTGTCCTTTTATAGAGCACCTCAGAAGGGGCTGAAGGGAAGTCTAACCAAGCTATGACAACCACCCACCCTCTATGCACTGCTTTACTTCCCTGCAAATTCACTGGATTTTTGCCTTGAAATTCCCATGGCTATTCTGAGCCCAGAGCTCCGTATAGCACCAGCACAGCTACCGATGTCCTCATCTACTGATGCATCAGATGGTTCCTGCTGAAGTTGTGTCTTCACCTGTGCAGTTCCATGGTTTACGGTGTGGATCTTACTGTCAGGTACACATGCAGGCCTATTGGTATGACTGACCAATGTGAACACTGCCTAATTTTACCATAGGAATAAAATCACTTTTTTTAATCGCTTCATGCCCTTCTTTCTCATAATGCTCAAATACACAGCACTAGGTCCCATTGCAACATCAGTATAAGGTGTCTGAAATTTTTGCACCAAAAATACTGCTTATGTTGCAAATGAGAAATAATAGCACTACTGTCAGGAAACAATGATTCACCATTCTGCAAGGCTTTGGCAAAATGACAAAGGGAAAATGTTCAGGAAAAGAGGATATTTTCCCAATGTAGGTAAAATGTTCAATAAAATAAATATGATCTCCCTAGAGGTCGCAGGCAATGAACATCTAATTTTAGCCTTCACAGAAAAGCATCTCTCTTTCTTTTATTCTTTGTAGCTTTCCAGAATTAGGAGTGTATTTACAGAAGATTAATATCTAGATAGTGGCTTTCTCAGGAAAGGCATTTACCTTTGCTATACTCTCTTTTGACTCTTCATAAATTTACACATGGATGTTCTGAGTATTAATTGCCAGACAGTTATTTGGGGCAATCTTGGGCACACATTATTCATAGATCATAGAATATTTTGAGTTGTAAGGGACCCACAAGGATCACCAAAGTCCAGCTTCTAGCCCTGCACTGGACAGCCCACGGAATCACACCATGTGCCTGAGAGTGTTGTCCAAATGCTTCTTGAACTCTAGCAGATTTGGTGCTGTGACCACTTTCCTGGGAAGACTGTTCCAGTGCCCAACCACCCTCTGGATGAAGAACTTTTTCCTAATATCGAACCTAAACCTCCCCTGATACAGCTTCATGCCATTCCTTCAGGTCCTCTCACTGGTCACCAGAGAAAAGATTCTCACTATTAGAGAAATTCTTTTAGCATTTAAATTGCCTTTGATTTACCCATCTTACCTGCTGTGTAAAATAACTTTTAATTTATGATATACAGAACTAAATTGGTGCTGAGCCAGTCGCACAGCTGACTCCATAGCACATTCTAAGGGTACTTTCACTGGAAGCAGAAACCCCGTTTTGGAGCAGGTGTTTCAGTCCCAAGCACGAACCCTGGTGTCCAGAACCGTTCTGCCATGGAAAGTAGGGCTGTGAGCATCTGAACAAATGCCTGCCAGAAAAAAAAAAAAAAAAGGTGTCAGCCTGCCTAAGGGAAACACTTTGGGAGGATGGGCTGCTAGCAAGTGTTCATGAGCTTCTCTCTGCAAGAGAGAAAGGGAAAGTGCAAATAAAAAAAAAAGACCAGACGTTGGTGATGCCTTTTATAAAACTGAGGGATTCACAAAGGATAGGAAATCTTAGCAGGTGAGAGGATCAAAGAAATGTTTTAACAGCAGAAGGTCTTCTCCTCATGTGTGGGAATAGGTAGTCTAAGCAAGCTGTTCTGCAGCAGGGAAGAAAAGAGAGAAACAGAGAAATACCATGACTGAAGAAAAAAGTAAATTTCATTTATTGCACAATTCAAATGCCTGTCAGAGAAAACTAAGATACATTTTTTCTACTTTTTTCCCTACTTTTTTTGTATGTTTGCTTTTATTTAAGTAAATCATATTATTTTGCAGGGTTTTACATCCAGAGTGTTTACTTTCACTGTCATGGGAGTTACAACATTACCTCACACACCCTCCGGACAGAAATGCCAGAAAGAGATGCTCCTATTCCTGTACCCCACAGGATGGCAGCAGTGAGGATGCCACAGTGGCACTTCCATAAGGGCACTTTAGACCCAGTGGTGGTGTGCTGAAGATGGTAACCAAGCATCTCTACAAACACTGCCCTCAGACAACCAGGAAGAGTGGGCACCTTAGGGGGAGGCCCAGTCACGACCTGGTGGCTGGCTGGTATGGGCAACTGCACCAAAAACAGGCAAACCCATCCTATGGTGGAGCATACACAGCCAAAACCCCTCCCAGATAGATGCTTATCTTCATAAGGATGATGTTTACAGTTGAATAGGTCCTTAAATGCTTTCATGAATGTGGATGGACAGGAACAAGTTCACCAGCCCAGTTGTTGCACTGCCCTAAGGGGAAGAACTGTCATATCAAGATCATAATCTGGTTTAAATTGAACTATCAAATGGGATGTCTCCAGAAGTGTAATTATTTGTGGCATAAGGAATTAACTGGGGTTTTTTTTTCTTATCCTTTGCCTTTTCTTTCCTAACTCTGCCTCTAAAACATATTATCCTTGTGTATTAGAGGGAAAAGACATGACAAAATTGCATGGCTCATAATACAACACAGTTCACAGGAGGAGAAAAATTATTGATCAGGCCAAGTAATACAGCTGGAAAAAACAGACAACCTTTCAAGCATACAAGCATAAGTGAGCCCAGAAGCTTGTCAGCTTTTCCCAGCTATATAATTAGGCATAACAAGGGCTATTTCCTCTAAGTTTGTAGGGATCCTCTAGAGGTACAGTGTGGAGAATGCACTGGGAGCAAGGGAGCAGCCTATTGAAGTGACCCTAGCATCCCACTTTATAAGTTGGCATAGCCTTGGGTAAAAAGTGCCTTGTTGCCTTGAAATCACTCTTAATTCAAGCCACAATAAAATCGATTACAAATAAAAGTATTTATTAATGAGATCCAAGGCAGATAATACTGTCTCAAAATTTATAAAAAGTAAAGGTAAAACTATGGAAGGAAAAGATAATTTGAGACTCATTAGAGAGGGACTCCCTTTTACGTATCTTTCTCTCTGCAATTCTCCCAGCAGTTCATTTCAGCCTTTCTCCATGCTCTGCTCACATGGCAGGAGTGGTTCTGTCTGCAATGCCTTTCACCTCAGGCTTAACTCACAGGAGGGCTCAGCTGGGCAGATAATGACAGGAAACCAAGACTGGTTTCCCCCTTGAAGCCTTCTAGAGAATGCAGGCAGGTTTGATCCCTCTCCCCGAAATGAATTTATTTTTTTTCTATTCAGTCAGGATTCGGATCATTCTTCATTAAAATATGGGTTGCTTGACTTCCTCTGCAATGGACCAGGTGTTATTTTCCATTCTTTTCTGACTACTTGTCCATGCATTATGCTTCCTTCCACATCCTCCCACTGCCATACATGTGTAACTCTGCATCTGTGACCTTACACTGAACCCCATACATCATAATAATCTTAGCAAGAGTGCTTGATATTAGCAACTCTGTGAGCTGACTCTATCTCCTGGCTGGATTTTGAAGACACAAAGGGAATTGAACACTTTATGGCAATAGTAAATTCAGTGTTGTTGGCTGTGAATATCTTTCTTCTAAATATACTTGAATAGGTATCCTACCCTCATGCCTCATAGCAATTAATGAATGTTTTCTCACAGCTTTGAGCAAGGAGGTGATGACTATATCTCACTTTTTACTTGAGAGGCTGAGACAGATGGGGTGACAGATGAAGTTCACAAGTGTATTTGTTAACATGGTCCAAAATGAGATGCTTAGACAATTTTTTTGTTTCTGTTTTTTTGTTTGCTTTTAAATTCTGTTGTTTCTTCTAAAAGTACCAGAGCAAACTCCCATTGGCTTCCTTTACTGCTGTCAGTGCCTACCCTCCTGGTGATCAGATGGCAAGTGAGGAACCTGGAAAAATCCAATCCAAACAGGTGAAAAGCTTGGGTTAAGAAAGCCAGCTGAGGCATTCGGGTATTCTGTGCCACTCTGTAACAGCTCTGAGGATAAAATCTGCTGGATTCTGCCTCTTCGGGCAGAAGACACTCTCTTGTATTCCCTGATTTAATTCTCCACAATACTGCAAATTTCTGCAGGATGTAAGGCAGAGGTCTTGACCACTTTCTACCCTTGTTAAAAAACTGTAAGGCAACATCTGACAAAGCTCTATCTTTGTGTCATTTTGTACAAGATACGCAAAGCAATTGGTAGTAACGGTTGTTTGGATGATGTGTCCTTGTTCAGGCCTTTCAGTGCTCCCAGGAAACCCTGCTGCCTGAGCAATCGCTGTTTTGTCTTTATTCCATTGTTTTAAACATTCTGGGATGTTTCAAGCCCAGAATCAACTGCAAGGTCGGCTTCTTAAGGCTGAGGGTGAGATGCACAGCTGGGCTGCTTGTGACTTAGTGAGTCTCCAGACAGAAACTTCTGCCTTGATTGCAGCTCATTTCTGACATTTCCTGAGCTATAAGGGGAAGCAGAAAGGCGAAATGGCAAAAGCAAGTGCAAGGTGAGTCTGTGCTCTTCTTGTTTCGAGACAAATAAAAAAAAGGCCTGAAAAGTGGGACATTTTCTCCCCTTTGAGAAACCTCCATTCTTTTGTTTTCCTTTCAAGCATCAGAAAGGTCAAGGCTTATATTCACTGCTTCTTCCTGTGAAACTGCACAGATATCTGTGGTATTGACTGTGTAGATCAGACTGAGATGAATCTTTGGCAAATTGATACTTTTTTCTCCAGCTGCCTATAGTGGGGTTGCATTAAACGCGTACTAACAAAACCCAGAGTTTGAAACAGCCTAGATAAAATTTACTTTTTCGCTCAGCTATTTGTGCTGTACCTTTATCATAGATATCACAATCCCACTAGTTCTCAAGCTGTCTAGAGTGTGTATCAAGAAAAAGAGTAGAGACAAGATCTGAATTTTTCACGTACAAGGTATCTGCTGAAAAGTTCTCTCAGAATATCCGTAAAATACAAACACTTTCAGTTTTTCTTTATAGCTAAAAGAGGAAAACAAAGACATGGACCTATTCATTCCTCCCTTGGTATCATCTCCAAAAGCAGGGAAAAGAGCTGAAGAGCTCAAATAAGCTCAACTTAACTCTACCAGGATGTCATAGCTTGAGCTGGCCTGACAGTCCACAGCCACCCTTCTTGAGCTCTGACACCAATGACAGCCCACTCGCTGCACCACAAGGGCCAGCAAGATGAAGTGCTGGGTCCTTGGGTCACCACAACCCCAGGCAGTGCCACAGGCTGGGGGCAGAGTGGATGGAAAGCCATTGAAAAAGGACCTGGAGGTGCTGGTCAACAGCCAGCAGAACATGAGCCAGCAGTGTGCCCAGGTGGCCAAGAAGGCCAATGGCACCCTGGCCTGTATCAGAAATTGTGCGGCCAGCAGGGCCAGTGATCGTTCCCCTGTACGTGGCACCGGTGAGGTCGCACCTCAAATCCCGTGTTCAGTTTTGAGTCCCTCACTACAGGGAGGAGGTGCTGGAGCGTGTCCAGAGAAGGGAAGTTTCAGAGCGTGTCCAGAGAAGCTGGTGAAGGGGCTGGAGCTCAGGTCTGATGAGAAGCAGCTGAGGGAACTGGGATTGTTTGGCCTGGAGTAAAGGAGGCTCAGGGAAGACTTCATTATTCTCTACAACTACCTGAAAGGAGGTTGTACTGAGGTGGGGGTTGGTCTCTTCTCCCAGGTGACAAGGAACAGGGCAAGAGGAAAGGGCCTCAATTTGCACCAGGGGAGGTCTAGACTGGATATTAGGAAAAATTTCATCACCAAAAGGCACTGGAACAGGCTGCTCAGAGAATTGGTTGAATCACCATGGAGGCATGTAAAAGGTGTGTAGACATTATGTTTAGGGACATGGTTTAGTGGTGGAGCTGTCAGTGGTAGGTTTATGGTTGGACTCGATCTTAAGGATCTTTTCCAACCTAAATGATTCCACAAATATAGGAGTTTGCTGATTTCTCCTGCTCTGGGTCTGTAGGCTGCTTTCCAGACATAAGAGGTACAGAGCTGACGTAGTGAAAACCAAAAGTCTTTCAGTCTTCAAAAGGCGTTCATCTGAACAGCAATACCTCTGATCCCACTATTATTTCAAAACTGTTGGGTTCTACCTCTATGCAATATGTACCAGGGTTGCATCAGGAAGTAGTGCCACTGGGATTCCCACTGTGCTTGAGCAGTACTCTACCAAAGTTTAACACAGACAGAAGCTGTTCATGTGTGTATAAATAGGCAGGCGAGTGAGGATGAAAGCACTGCACTGTGTTGTCCTCTAAAAGCTGTGTAATACAAGAGTCCTAGTCCTGAACATAGCTGTGTGAAATGTGCTCAGCTGAAACAAAAGATTGCGTAGGATGAATGTTACACACTTGAAACCGGGAAGTTTGGTCAAAAAGGATCCCTTTGTCTGGAATGTACCTGGCCCCAGTTCTGAGGAAATTTGGATGGAATAATGAAAACCATAAACTGCTTTTTATTTTTTAAAACTTGGAAATTGCTGAAACTCAGGGAACAGAAATCCACTGAGACAGAAGCCAAAGAAAAAGGTTGTCATTATTCTCATTTACTCTTTTACCCTCTTCTCCTGATGCCTTGCCAGGACACACATTGAGAAGTTTAACAGGTCCTTGAATGAAGGAACATAACTCTTTTTCTTCCTGTACAATGAAAGCAGACATATTTCAGTGTGACACCAGAGAGAGGTATTCAACAATATTGTTCTTTGTACAAAGGAGAGACTTTATTCGAGAGGAAGATGGCTGTGATGCTGATAAAACTAATAATCTGTAACTTCTATATGATATTTTTCCTCCTTGAATATCAAAGGACTTCACAAAGGAGGGTGTTCTTATCCTATCATTATAGAAAAAGGGTAATTATACAACAAGAAACGAAGGAACTATTGTAAGATCAAGTGGGAGAGAAATAACCACTGTTGTATTCCTGTCCCATATGTTTAGCCTGCCCTGTGAAACATGCTGAAGGTGAGAGCTGCTTCCTCAGTCTAATCTCCTGAGGGAGGAATTCACACGGATGCTACTGCTCCTACTGTTCATCCCCTCTTGCCACCCTGGCACACGCTTTCTCCAAACCCTGAGCAGCCTGGACACACAAACATCACTAAAGAGGGCAGGTTTGCTGGGACTCCCATTGCTTTGCTGCACTGCAGTCAGTGCTCCAAGTCGTGTGCTGCACAAACATCTGCACACACAGAGACACCTCACATCATGCACACTGTGGCCCACGGAAGTCTTGGTGTGTGGAAGAGCCTGTCCTGTCCTCAGAGCAGCAGATGTTCAGGCCATATGTCTGTCTCCTCCTTATGAATCCTCACAGCCTGGGACAGGCTTACAGCAAGGGCCTTGGGGTAAGGGCAAGGACAGTGGGGAAATACAGTATCACCTTATAGGAGGAGAAAATCTGCCAGTCTGGGAAAGAGATGCTCAGAGCAGCTGAATAAGAAAAAGAGATGGAGTCACTTGCCTGAGATTCAAGTGTGATTGCCATTGGATGCTGAGAAGCGGAGTCTTGTGATATTATTTTTTTTTTAAATAAAAACCAGTTAAACTTGCTCCTTTTTTTGCAAAGAACTATGTCTGTTTCACGAAGATGACTTCCAACCTATTATACGTACGTCTTAAGGAGGTAGCAGCTACAGAAGCCTGGAAGTCCAGGCTCTGAGCTTTGCACTGGAATGTGCTGCAAGGGAACAGCCTGTCAATACTTTACACAAGAAGTTCACCCAGTGCTTATATGGAAGTAGCTTCACCAGGTCTCAGCTCAGGTTGAAGTCTCATTGTGGCAGATGCTCTGCGTGCACAGGGAGAGATTTCTTACCCAGCTGGGTTATGGTCTCTCTAACACAGACACTTTAGAGCTTGAAGGCATAATGAAAGGGGATGCCTTGTCAGGGATCTCAGGGGAATTTGCAGAAGTGCAATAAATTCAGATCTGTTAAACTAAAGCCTGTGTCCTGACTTCAAAAGCCCCTGCGTTCCACTGAGCAATTTCAAACTACTTTTTCCCTGTCTTTCCTCTCCAGATACTTACTGGAAACTACTGTGGCATGATAGTTAGAGATTCAGATCCACAAAGGAAATAAAAGAAAGAAGAGAAACCTCCTTTGGGCTACTCTGGATAGAACTCTGGAAGTCTACGTATGGAAATTATCTGTTTGCCAGGGATTTAGGGATTGAAAGGAGACCTGTGAAGTGTGGTCACTAGGGCCAGGATAAACTGGAACAAACCCCAGCACATCCTGAATACATACATCATTTTCAACAGAGAGCTGACAATTAGCAATAGGGCAAGTCAGATGTCACTGGAGAAAAATCTCTGCTCTTCAGGGAAGGGAGGAATCTCTCCATGACTCAAGAGCAGATGGTTTGGCAGCAGCAGCACAGTCAGCTCCTATCACTGGATTAACAAATTAGAGAGACATGCTCCCTCCTTTGTATTTACAGCACATGACTGGAAAGAAGGCCCAGGATAGAGAAGGGATAGAAGGGATAATGTAAGAAGGGATAATGTGAGAAGAACTCACATGTAATGTCAGCTCAGTGGCCAGAAGAGATTCTGATGAAAGCCAGCAGACTGCAGCCTGTTCCTGTAGCACACACACCTTTCTGTTGGGCATAGGATCCCATGTTCTCATCCCAGATAAAACACAGCATTATAAACTGCAGCTATTTCACTCTTTCTAGTTCCGATTGCTTAAACTAATGCTGAGCCTGTGTCTTTAAGCCTTGTTTGTTGCTCCTCTTGTTGCCATAGCATTTAGTGTTTCCATGTTGGAGATTTCCTACTTTTTTTCCTTCCAGACATTACCCCATCAGCACAATTCCAGACCTGGGATTCCAGCCACTTTTGGCCAAAGGGGAACTAATTTTTGTTGCTATAAAAATATCAGGCCATGTAAATGCCTGTGGCTCAGATTTAGGTCCCTGTGTCTAGGAATAGTAGCACAGCTGAAGATGAATAAGAGAGGAGAGGAAGAAGCGAACAGATCTCTGTGCATCTCATCTCATCTCATTTCTCTGAGTCCTTTCAAGGATAAAGAGAGGAACTTTGCTGTTCTCTGGCACAGTAGCAATCCTTATGGTTTTGTTGAGGTGTTTTTTTGGTGTGGAAGATGTTTGCCTCCAGGTTGTACTTGAAAGAGAGATGGCCAAGTCCAGCATGCCCCACCTGAAGTGCTGACCTTTACACAAGGGCCTGGTTTGAGCCATACCTGAGAGATGGTGTCACTCACTTAACAATCCAATAACTCAAAATAAATTGCTCGGTTGCAGCCAAGACTGTAGAAACTCAGCTAGCCCTTTAAGTGGTGTTGGTCCCTTGTTGTCACTAAGGTCTTTGCTGGCATGCAGTGGACACAGAGCAAAGTGTGCCACTGGAGGCACCTCATTTGCTACATTCCCACCTTCGCATCCTGCATAGAACTGGAATCAAGTCTGCCCTAGGTACTCAGGGATGAGCAAGATTAAGGGTCCCTCAGGACACCAGAAGTGGCCGGTGTATGAGGAGAGATGAGCTGAGCCACCTGAAGTGAACTGTCTTCTCCTAAACACCAGAGTCCAGAGGGAAATTTTGGCTGGGTATAGTATAAGTGCGATGTCGTAGCTTGTCCTGGACTCCTGCAGCATCTGCAAAACCCTAGAAAACATCAAGGTGAAAAAAGATCTGGCAGGAATCACAGAACACAGATCCCAGATATTAACGCTGCCCTGAAATCACTGCACTGGTCTGAGCTTCTGGTTGCCCATCTGGAAAAGAGAAGTAATGGATGTTTAATTGTCTTAGTAAAGTGTCTGCTGGTATAGAGATAGAAAATACAAGCCAAGCACAAAGTACCACTAATATTAAACTACTTTTACCACAGTGTTAACACTGCTTTCTGCAAATCATTGCTGTTGACTCACCCTGGCACCTAAATTATTTATATTGCACAAAGTGTCATTCTGTTGCAGTGCACTACAGATTGAAAGAATAAGATTAAATACTCTGGGGAATATGGCATGAAGTTTTACTAGCTCTAAGTAACAGCTACTGCTAATTATTAACATCATACATTTCACTAAATTACATTAAAATAATAAAATATTTCAGCTACTCTATTATGTCATATTGTAATATATCAGAAGCAGAAGTGCATGCTAGCCATGTAGCAAGAAATTACATTAAAAATGCAGATAATTTTAAAAATGGGGAAAATTAAATTAAATTTGAAGTAAAAATTTTATGCAAATACAAAATTTATAAAGTACCTTTTTAATTCTGAACACTTTTTTCATCCAATTCCTATTCTTCACCCTCATGGATTTCAAGGATAAGAAAATCCAAGATCAATCCTGGAACTTTTCATGAGACTAATATGAGAAGTGTGATGCCAAACTCAAACAATTTTCCTGTGAAAATCAAACCATGTCTTGAGAGGGGTAAAACTCAAGCTGAACCTAAAATCCTAAAGAGGACTTTAAAGGATCCTACAGAGGATCCTACAGAGGATCCTAAATAAAGATCCATGACAGACAGAGTTTCACAAAGATTAGAGACATAAAACCACGTATGGAAACTGCACACTGGAAACCCTCAGCTCAAGTTTCTTATTAGCACGGGGCTCCTGACTTACCCCTTGTTTAAGTCAGTTGCAGGGGCAGCCCTGGATACATCTGTACCCTGAGCTCCCTTCTGTACATGACAGACTACAGCTGATTTTTTGTTCCTACCTCCTCACCAGCCCCACCTTATTGCCCAGCTAATTGTCCCTTCACCAGCCAAGTTAATACACAAGCTAAATTCTGTGTTTGAATTTCCACCAACAGAAACATCATGGAAATTTAATAGCACAACTGTTCTACTAAGGCTGCCTGAAGGGAATTCATACCAACTTTCCTGGAGCAAAGATTGATTCCGTCTTCTATTGTTTTATTTTAAAGATCCAGATCCCAGATGATGTCATCTTTTTGCCAAATACACTCCTGACAGCACAGTCAACCTCATCCAAGAACGGAGTGTCAAAGGCTCTGAGCTCTAAGAAACATCTCAGCTGGCACCTGACTTCCTTGGCTTCTGGATGCTGTGCACATGTGCACACAGAACGTATTCGCTATTTCATGTAAAATCTGACATTTCTAGAGCTTTCATCATGAGGATTGGTCTTGGTTTTGTGGTTTTAACTCTTCCACCCACAGTGACAGCCACAAACACAAATGACCAGCACACAGATAGGTAATTACATCATGTGATGGGTGAGCAACTGGTCCATGGATTGGGCACAAAGAGTTATAGCAAGTGGGGTTACAACCAGCCTCCAGTGGGGTTCTAGAGGGTTCCATTCTAGGGCCAATGATCCTCAATGTCTTGATAAACAACTTGGACACAGGACTTTAATGTATACTAAGTAAATTTGCTGACAACTTAAAATTGGGATGAGCTGTTCACTCCCTTGAGGGCAGAGAGGCCCTGCAGAGAGACCTTGTCAAATCAGAGGGCTGGGCAGTCACCAACCACATGAAGTTTCACAAGGGCAAGTGCTGAATTCTATACCTGGGACAGAGCAACCCCGGATGTACAGAACGACTGCAGAACAAGACACTGGAAAGCAGCACCACGGAAAGCGACCTGGGGGTCCTGGTTGACAGCAAGTTGATTATGAGCCAGCAGTGCCCTGGCAACCAGGAGGGCCAACTGTGTCCTGAGAGGCATCAGGCAAAGCATCGCCAGCCCGTCGAGGCAGGGGATTGTCCTGCTCTGCTCTGCACTAGTGTCGCCTCACCTTGAATATTGTGTGCAGTTTTGGGCACCACAATATAGGAGAGATATCAAGCTATTAGAGGGTGTCCAAAGGAGGACTACCAGGATGGTGAAGGGTCTGGAGGGGAAGTCATACAAGGAGCAGCTGAGGTCACTTGGCCTGTTCAGCCTGGAGCAGAGGAAACCTCATTGCAGTTACAACTTCCTCGTGAGGGGAAGAGGAGGGGCAGGCACTGATCTCTTCACTGTGGTGACCAGTGACAAGGACCCAAGGGAACGGTCTGAAGCTGTGTCAGGGGAGATTTAGGATGCATATCAGTAAAAGGGCCTTCATGCAGAGGGTAGTTGGCACTGGAACAGCATAGTTGGACAATATTCTCAGGCACCTGGTGTGATTCGTGGGCTGGTCCTATGCAGGGCCAGGAGATGGACTTAAATAATCCTTGTGGGTCCCTTTCAACCCAGGATATTCTATGATCCTATGAATCTAAATCTTGTGCAAGCTGCACATGGTGAAAGTACAATCCAAATTTTTTTTCTGCTTATTCATAAAAGAATTTCACCTCCCTTATTTCTGTGACTCCTTTTAGTTCAAAACGCTTTGTTTTCATGTGCCTTTTGCATTCTTGACCTCATGTCATCCAGGATGGGGAAAACGTCTCATACAGACAAATTTTGACAGAGCTGAGCTGTTTACTTTTATGTTGGTATTCTGACCATTGAGCCCTACTAAAACCAATAAATCATGGAATAACTTGCATTACAGTAGAGACTCTTAGCGATACACTGTCAGCATCTAAACAACTTTGGACATTTCAGAGCATTTGACCACGAGCAGATTCAACCTTGATGTTTGAAGATAATAAAGCAATTAAGATAGGTGTTGCACATTAAATATTATTTTGTTTCCTGAGCAGAATTCATGACATGACCCCATCTGAGCATATTGCAGCTGTAGTCTAAATCAGAGCCTGAACATCATCCTCACGTTGCATATTTAACCTAGTAAATATTGTGCTTTCTTTGGGTTTGGCAGCAGAAGACAGGAAGTTCTCAAAGTCCTTGTGTGGGCTGCTGAGTGCTGCAGCTCCTGGTGAGAGGATATACAGAAGGAAGGGCCAAGGTCTTCATACAGGCTTTGTGTTTGTCCTTTTTTCCTAGCAGGCAGAGGAGAGAGCACGAAAAGTCGTTTTAGATAATTGCTTGAGGTTGCCTTTCATACAGTGGCATAACACTGCAGACCAGAGTGCTGAGGAGGTTCATGGTGATAGAGCCCTTAAAAAGCTGAATTGCTCCTTGTTGATGCTTAATTTGAGAAACCGTGTAAAAGGGCAATTAAAGAAATGCAATGCATTTCTTACTCTTAGTTCTGTTCCAGAATAATAGAGCACCAGGTATAGAGTTTGTGAAGGGACCTGTAATGCCTGCACTGGTGATTTCAAAATCCTAAGGCAGTACTTAAAGACAATCTTTAAGGTAAGGACAGGAAGCCAGAGGGGTACTGGTGATCTGAACAGGGGGGCTGACACAGCACACATGCCCACGCAGTTGCTTTTCCAGCCCAGTGACACCCAGCACCAGCTCAGCTCCTCCCTACCACCAACTTGCCATTTCTTGTGGGGCAGATTATATTAAGCCACAGTTCTACTGCCACTCCATATTTGAGGAAGTTCAGATGTCTCTTGAAATCCATCTGAAAGCTTTATATATATAAATATATATATACACATATATACATATATATGTACTTTCCCCGTGATGCTTTTGTTTGTTTGTGCTATCTCCTATTATCTCCTTGGACAATTTTCTTATGACTCAGTGGAAAATCAACTCCTGTGATGCCTAACAAAGAGCAGGAGGAAGAGAGAGCTCACTTCAATAACTCATGACTATGTTTATTTTTCTCATCTTTGGGGGATTTGTTTTACGACTCTCACTAAACTGTTTACTGAAAGTTCAACAGCAAGGCAGAAAGTAATTTGGAAGAAAACTGAGCTAAACTAAAACAAAAATGTTGGTCAGCTTCCCAGAGGAAAAAGCTTTTTCTCTGTAATGTCTGTGCTGCTCTTCCTCTCCACCCATATACTGGAGAAGTTCAGAAGTGATAAAATGGGGAATTGAGCAGGGATGAAAACTGAATGAACTGTAGCTGATCTGGAAGATACTGAAGCTCACTTACCCCTCAAAACTTGTGGTTTTTTCCAGTCTTCAGTCTGACATCAGTGAGAAGGACACAGACCTACACAAAACAGAAGTTACACGAAATTCTACTGTTTTGACTTTCTTCAGTGTCCACTAGTTCTTCCTAGCTCTCAAGGAGAACTAAAAGACCTGTATTTGTTACTTGATATTATCTTCACAACATCCCATTCTGCAAGTGGAGAAACCAAGGCACTGGCTAGCTGAATGTCTCATCCAATGTCGCAGAGGGGAAATGCAGTAGGGCCAGTTGTAGAAACTTAACACCTTCATTCCTTGTCTTGCCAAACTATTGGATGGAAGAAAGGCTAAGGGAGAGACTCACTCTTATCCTTTTGTGTTTAATCATTCCCGATGAAAGACATACTTTGTGCAGCATGTGGTGTGTACAATAGGCACAATACGAAGCTTCTTATACTGCTCATTAATCAGCTGCCAGGACTCCTAAACCTGTCTCAAGATTTTGGAGGAAGATGAGCAGCACCTCTTTCCCTAGCGAGGAGCAGGGTTACAGAATCACAGAATGGAGGTGTGTCACAGAATCACAGAATATGCTAAGTTGGAAGGGACTCATAAGGATCATTGAGTCCAACTCCCAGCCCTGCACAGGACCATTCCCAAGAGTCTCACCATGTGCCCGAGGTTATCATCCAAATGCTTCTTGAACTCTGGGAGGCTTGGTGCTGTGACCACTTCCCCGCGGAGCCTGCTCCAGTGCCCAGATACCCTCTGAACGTTTTTCTAATATCCAACCTAAACCTCCCCTGACACAACTTCAGGCCATTCCCTTGGGTCCTGTCACTGGTCACCACAGAGAAGAGATCAGTACTTGCCCCTCCTCTTCCCCTCATGAGAAAATTTAATAAAATGAGACTGCAATAAGGTCTCCCCTCAGTCTCTCCTTTTCCAGGCTGAACAGACCGACTGACCTCAGCTGCTCTTCATACAGCTTCCCCTCAAGGCCCTTCACCATCTTCATTGCCCTCCTTTGGACACTCTCTAAGAGCTGAATATCTTTCTTATATTGTGGTGCCCAAAACTGCACACAATATTCAAGGTGAGGCCACACCAGTGCAGAGCAGAGCAGGGCAATCCCCTCCCTCCACCAGCTGGTGATGCTTTGCCTAATGCCCCCCAGGACATGGTTGGCCCTCCTGGCTGCTGAAGCACCTACCAGAGGACATGGAAGATGTACAGCCTGGATACAGTAGAACTATAAATTGTCTTTATTTTGCAGTTTTACAGCCCAAAGCTCCAGCCACTTACCACTGTTACTCCTACTGCTGTGCTGTTTAGTGGCAGCCATATGCTTTGTAGGCTAAGGAACAAAGTATTACTTTGGGCCAGTTCAGCTACGCAGAAACTGGAATGCTTTCCTGTTTGTAGATAAAGTGGATTTCATTTAGTGTTAAAATACATTTTGATTCAACAAAAGCATTATGGTATTTTTAATATAGTTTATTGAATATAAAAATGTTCATTGTACTTGGATAGAGGGCAGCTTCCGTTCCTGACTGGTCCTTGAAATTAGAAGGGGTACTTTTCCAGTTACTTTTAAATCACATGTAACAACTATCACTTGCTTCTGATTCTTTATTCATTCCCTAAGAGAATGCTATTTAAATACCAGTTAAGTAAACATGTAATCAATAAGACATTTATTGAATGTTAATGTTGCATTTAATAAAGCTTAGATTTTTAAATGGGTCACATTAAGATGTCAAGGGCACAATAACGAAAATTCTCAATTTTCCCTGATTGGGTCACCAATCGAATCACAGAAAAATCACAAGCTGGGACCTTCAAAACTGGGACACACCTTCATGACCCAGGGGGGTGTGTGTGTGTGTGCGCACACGCGTGTCTTTTGATTCCTGCTTTGCACCCTGTCAGAGGTAAGAGTCCTGACAGGGAACAGAGAGTGGTGTATGGATCTCCCTGCACAACAGACAGTGGTGTATGGATCACTGAAGCTGCAGAGACACAAACTCATAAGTCCATTTGAGTCCTAATTTAGGCTACTCATGCAAGCGTGCTAAAAACCTGAACCTGGGCTCCTGAACTCAGACACGAAGCATGGCTAATGCAGCTAGACCATACCCAGGCTCAGCCGGCTTATTTTCAGACAGTTTGACTGTCCTTATGTACATCGAGGTATCACAAAACATAGAATCACAGAATGGCTTGGGTTGGAAGGGACATTAAAGGCCATCTCATTTCAATCCCCTGCCATAGGCAGGGACACTTTCGACTGGACCAGGTTACTCAAAGCCCCATCCAACCTGGCCTTGAACACCCACAGAGATCAGGCATCCACCACTTCTCTGGGCAGCCTGTTCCAGTGCCTCACTACTCTCACAGTAAAGAATTTCTTCTTTATATCCAATCTAAACCTACCCTCTTTCAGTTTAAAGCCATTCCCCCTTATCCTGTCACTACATGCCCTTGTAAATAGTCCCTCTCCAGCTTTCGTGTAAGCCCCTTCAGCTACTGAAGGGCCACAATAAGGTCATGCCAGAGCCTTCTCTTGTCCAGGCTGAACAATCCCAATTCTCTCAGCCTGCCTTCATAGGAGGAAAACTAATCATCTTCATGTCCCTCCTCTGGACTCACTCCAAATGGTCCATGTCCTTCTTGTGCTGAGGACCCCAGACCTGGACACAGCAGTCCAGGTGGGGTCTCACAAGAGCAGAGCAGAGTGAGAGAATCCCCTCCCTCAGCCTGCTGGTCACACTGCTTTTGATGCAGCCCAGTATACAACTGGCTATCTGGGCTTAAATGCTGGCTCATGTCCAGCCTCTCATCCACCAGCACCCCCGAGTCCTTCTCAGCAGTGCTGCTCTCGATCCCTTTATGTCTCACCATATATTGATACGGGTATTGTCCTGATCCAGGTGCAGCACCTTGTCCGTGGCCTTGATGAACCTCATGAGATAATAACCTGTGTTCCATGTTCCTTTATCAACTGTCCCAGAGCCCTGAAGTCCCCTTTGATCACCCTTGAATTACATGTTTTGACTTCATCACCCCACCACATGGAAGAGCAGTAATAGGAAGACCCTATTCTTGTTCGAAGTCTGAGAGTGTCAGTCTATAACTTGATCCCAACAGCTGGAATGTGCAGAAAAACTATTACAGTAGGTACTACAGCCACAGTCAATGCTCCCAGCAGAGACATCTGCTGGATAGAGCGGAGTGGAAACTTACCATCTGAGTCACTTAAAACTGGATAAAACAAAACACTAGAGAATGTGGAGAAGGAAGAGCCCTCACAAGTGAGGAGAGAGCCTCAGCATAGCCTGATGTCACCTGAGATGGAATCATACCTGTCCTCAGTGGTAAAGTTGCTCCCTATACGTGGCTGGAGGTCACATCCTGTAGCCCACAGGATGCTGCACATGTTGATGTGTACACTGCATGGCATTGTACAGCCACCCTAAATGCCTGAGTGTCAGGCCAGGGATGCCCCTATGGACAAGCTACGGGATCCCTGGAATGCCTGGTGTGGGTAAGAAAGACGGACCTGAGAAATCCTGTGCCATGCAGGCACAGTATAGAGAGGACCTCCTCTGACAGGACCGATGGGCCAAAGGAGAGGAGTTGGGACACTGATCTCCATTTCTTACTGCCTCACCTGACAGCTTCATGCAGGGGCTGAGGACACCTTCAAGAAGGGAAGAGGCTGGGGGAAGAAAAGCAAATGTCCATGGAATTCATACATTTATGTCTTCTGTGTCTTCCCCCTTCAGCACATTTGGCAGCCAAAGGGGCTCCTCTGTCCTTGGAAAGAATCCAGCAGCCTCTCCAGGCAACACATCAGAGAGAAGATATTAGGGGCCTGGAAACTAGGTTTGCTATTTAAGCTGGTCCTTTTCTCTGCTTCACTTAGAGAGAACTGAACAGCTGTCTTTCCACTGGCACAGCTGGTGTTTTTACCTTAAGACTGGTTAGAACAGTTTCACTGGCAGTGCAAAAGCTGCAGTTTTTTAGGACTTGCTGAAAAGTTTAAGATGTGTCCTGGGTGCATTTTTGCAACAGAAGTTAAATTTTACTACCTTTTTTTTTTTTCCTTCCTGTGACAACAGTAACTCTACCTTTAGTTTGGCCTTATTTTTCTAGTCAAATTTGGTCCTTCTCAGTTTTTAACTGGGCCCATCATTGATAGGACTGTCTAAGTGTCTGCAGAACACATTAAAGTGATGATACTTTTAATAGGAAGAGTATTTAACCTCTGGCACAGCTTACTGGAAGGTGATGGAGATTCTCTGTCTACAGGCAGTATCTTTCCAAATCATACCTAGTTTTTCTACCAAAATTTCATGAATTTGCAGCAGGGGTCAGAAAGAAAAAAAGGCCTGTGGGCTGTTATCAAGGTGGTTTGACATTTTCACTTCTGGAAAGACATCAAATTTGGAGTTCTCTTCTGTTCTGCTACATCAGGGCAGGCACCTAGAATTACTATGAACTGTATTGAACAATATTCTTCACTCACATATTTTGGCAGACAGAAGAAGGAGAGAAGAAAAGTTTTTGATATATAAGATATGAATACTATAGGCCATGGAGTGCGACCTTTCAGGAGACTCAACTTGAAAGCAGAGGCTCGTACCTAACGTACTATTTATCTCTCATGTGGTAATTACCTTTTCTCTCCCTAAATCACCTCAGCAGTTTCATTTGAAGAAGTCTTGAACCTCTTTACTTCCTGATCTAAAAAAAAATAAAAAAATAAAAAAATATATTTTGTAATGGACACAAATGGCTACTGTGTTTTCCTCCAGAATGGACTGTATCTCAGGGAGCAGGGAGCAGTGACCTCCCAGAACTGTTCTAATGTGCATGCTGCAAGTTTCAGTGAGCAGTTCACCACTATGCAGCTTTGTGAGTTCAGAACAGCCAAAGATATCCTCCCCCAGGCCACAAAAAGCATCATGCCTGATGTTGCTCATATGAAAAATCCTTACAGTTTAATCATCAGCTGTCTGGAGAGGCTGGGTTGTACTTGTAAAATGGATGCTGCTAACCTATCATTTCAATATATTTCTTTCATGACAGTTCTGTAGAGTCTGCTTGTCGGAGACCCTGAGAACATCAGTCTGAGCATAACACAAATGTCTTTCCATCTTTTCTGTTCACATTTTATGGGGATGAAAACAAATCACCTAAAAGACTGAGCATCATTAGGCATCTGACACGTCTTATGAACATTTTCAAGAACCAGGCACAAGAACTCAAGTACTTACTCATTTATTGCTTTGATATTAAAAATAGAGAGTCACAGAATACAGAGCAGATAGGATCCATTCTGTGTACAGAAACTGAATTACCTAATTTCATGTTCTGCATGCTGCTTCAGATTGGAAAAAAAAAAAAAACACAAACCCCAAATCAAGCAATCAAACAAACAAATAAAACCAAAACAAACTCCACATTCCTTATAGAGTCTCCTGTGTCTGAGAGCTTTTCTGTGAAATCAACTATGGAGTCAAAGCAATGGAAAAGCTTCCAGATTTCTCTATTCCAGGCTGAGACAAGTTTGTAAATACTTCCAGAAATTGCAAACACGCCTGCAGGGTAAGATCTCTAATGTTCACCTCCCTGCTATGAAATGCAGAAAACCTTAACTTCTTCAGCCCTCCCCCAGTCACAATCAGCTATAAATCATGCCCTTCACTTGTTGGAATATCTCACCATAAGGGATGTGGGTTTTAGGTTGAGAAATACAAATACACCTTGACAGAGCCAGTCAGGCATATACACGGGCTATGCTGCTGATAAATTTGTACCAAGCACTCCTAGCGTGGAAATAACTTACAGACACACTAAGCACACAACATTTTTGCACACTAACTTGTTGCCAGTATAGTTTGTTCCAAAATCCCCACCCTTCCACAAGAGAAACAAGCTGTCTTAGCAGTAGCAGTGTTTTGATGATGACCCTGGATGTGTATTAGATGGCTTTGCAGGCACAACTCTTCCCCCTCAGCCAGCTAGCCTAAGTAACTTTTCTTGCAAAGGGAAGAATTTAAACACACAGACCATTTGGACAAGGGGCTCTGAGCACAAGCTGCCCTTTCTTCAGGAGGCCACAAGTTCAGGCAGCACAGAAGGGCAGCATAAGGTGCTCTCACCGCCAGGGAGGCACCAGGGAGGCTGTCATCAGCAGAAAAGGAAAAATCACCCAGTGTAGATCACTGGCATGTGGAGAACTGATACTGCCCTGATGGAAGGCTCTTGATACCAATGTTTTCCCTGTTCCAGTGACTCAAAACACCAAGAGAGGAAATGTGGAGGGACCCAAACGTGCAGCACTGAGGAAGCAGGGGCATACTTTTGCTACAGCCTGTCTGCAGCAGCGCTTTCACATTGCCAGGGCAGACCCTAGTTCCATGGCTGCAGGCACATTGTACCAGGTACTTAATGCTCCTTTCCTGACAGCAGTCTCAGGTGGTCGCTTTAAAAATGGTTATCACCAGTTTGGGAGCTCCCTGGCACCAGCCCACTGCCAGAAACCGAAGGTACTAAATAGGAGTGGAAACAAGCTGCTCATGGACAGTTAAAGAAATCATATGTAGAAATAGAGGTATTTGGTAACCTGACAGATAAAGAGGAAAGAGTGCAGATAGAGCTAGAGAAGTACTCAAAGTGGGAACAAGCTGCATAAAAAGTCTTCGGAGAATGAAATGTGGAAAAAATATGCTGGACTGGAGTAAAAAGACCCCATTTCCATCTCACCCTGGGCTCTTGAATCCCAATTCAGAGTAAATGAAGAGCTTCCAGTGTTGTGCTTGTCATCACCATGAACCAATAGCCTTCAGGCTCACCTCCGGCAGTCTCCAGGAAAGGAGCTCACAGTCCTTCTGAGGTTAATGTGGCAGTCACCAGACTCAGTAACTTGGCATTCAGGTGTGTTAGGTGTGGCTTTGGGTTTACACTAAAACCAAAGTTGAATGGAAAGTGTCTGTCAGTACTCAGTGAAGGGAGAGAAAATTTCATAAACTTCATTAAGTGGGGGGGAGGGTGGGTGGGATTTTGGTAGTCTGAAAAGGGCTGTGCTGGGGAATAACTTCCACAGCAATGCCTCTGAAAGGTGGGCGTGGAGGCACTGTACTGAAGCCTTGGGCTGTGGGAGAGTATCAGATGAAGATATGCAATGCTGCCACAGGCCAGAACTTGCCTGAGCCAGAGGGTTGCCTCCTTATGGCTGGGACGGTCCTCCCAAGCTCTGCCAGCTCCAGCCATGGGAGGAGGCTCCCTCATGCCCTGGAGAGCACTGGTAGGTCTCTGGGTGCTTTGGAGTTGTTAATCGGTTTAGGCTCCAGTGCAATGGAGACTTGCTCTGTGCCTGGTTTGCCAGCCTTTCTTGCCAGCGTAGGTAGAGAGTCCAGAAAAGTAAAGTTCCCATCTACTTCCCCAGGATCCTAATCCTATGAAAGCCCATTAGAGTTTGACATTTGTCTTGAATGCAAAATAATTTTCGCCGCAGGGGAGAAATCTTCAAGTCTCTGTTCAGTTCCTGTTCCTTCTGCCTTCGATGGGAGGAATCACTGCCCGTAATGACAGCTACCCCACATCACTGAGAAGCTGGGTACTGGCAGGTCATGAGGGGAATGAGGAGAACAAAGGATTCACTAAGCTAAAATCAGTGTGAAACACCAGCAGCTAGGTATTCTGTGAGCCTAGCTTTGCCAGGCAGCTAAAATCAAATTAATGTAAGAAACAACACAGAGAAGCCAGAAATTATTTTGTTATCTTTTTACTTGCTAGAATTCTGGGACTGGACAGTGGCCAGCTCTCCCTTCCCCAGTACAGGGCTGTGAAGCCTGCAGACTGTTCTCCTTTATCTCTGAGCTGCTCATTGCAATGTCTGCAAAGCAGTAACAAGACATCTGATTGACCCAAATATATCAGTGATCACAGTTTCAGGAATGCTTAACATGCTGTAAATTGAACAGCTTGGCTGATGTTTAACCCTTTACTAATTGTCTGGGTTTAAAAATATTGCAGCTTGTAAGCAGGACTATTAGCCAGTGGGATGGCTCAGCTAAACTCTGGCTCGTACTCCTTGCAAATAGTGTAGCCAGGAGGCAGAGTATTTTGGGGAGGTGATGTTTTCACAGCTATTGATTTAAGGGTGCAGTCACAGTACAGCCTGTTAATTAACTGCTTAGCTTACAAGAGAGAAGCTGTAATTGAAATTAAGGTCATGCACAACTTGGAACTTATATTTACCTTAGTAACAGAAAACATAGTGTCCTTATCCATGGCAATGGTACTTCTACAGGGGGGATTCCCAGTACAGACACTGGCAGTTGGATGCTCAATAGAAGCATAACTCACCCTGAAAGAAACATAAATAATTCACCTAAATCAAATACATGTCCAACCTACATATGGAATAAAATTAGTATTCCGCTTTCAATCTTTTATCAACCAGCTAGGAGTTTTCTTAAAGCTATTTCAAGCTGTAAAGTGACAGCAAACAGAGGCAATTCTGTGTCATTTCCTTGGTAAAAATATCAGCATACTGTTGGATTAAAGCCTCCTGATTAGAGTAATGGTACTGTTCTTGTCAACCACTGTGAAGTGCAGCAATCACACCTGGTGTTCACCTCACACTTTCAAAGGGTGAAAGTGTAAAGCATCATCCGGCAATAAGGCTTCAGGGCCGGAGACCCGAATTCCTGGGTAACAAGAGGAATGTTTTCCAGCTGGTATTGCATTTGAGGGAAGCCAGGATGGTGACTATTATTACCATTATCAGCGATGCCGCCGGTGGCTGCAGGGCGGTGCTGTGAGCAGCAGGAGGCGCCGGTGCGACACGGCCGCCCGGAGGGGCGGGGAGGCGCCCGCTGCTCTCTGCCCGGGAATTTGAGGCAAAAGACGGGGAAAAAAGGCAGGGAAATCAGCTTTTGCTTTTTGAGACTTTTCTCTTTTCTTTCCTTTTTTTTTTTTTTTTTCGCGTATGTGTGTGTGTATGTAAGTTGTTAAGGTGGATTACGAGAGTTTGAATGTTTTTAACAAAATCCTGGAAAGAACTCCCTATTTCTATTATTAAAAGAAAACAAATTATCTTCCATCTAACTTGAAAGAAAGTGGTGTGATTGAAAAATTAGGAGTTGCTGTGAGATCTCAAGAGAGCAGAAGGAGTTGGGGAGATGAGAAAGGGATTTTTTTCTTTTGCAGTATTTAAGATTCTGTGTGTGGTGGTTTTGCTACGCTGGTCCAACTCCAATAACTACTTTGGAGGATAGCCACTGCACTGAGAGCAGAAGGGAGAGGTGTTTAATTTAACACAGCTCACAAATGTGTTCTTCCCAAGAGAGGTCCCCAGAAAAATACAGGAAGGGCAAAGCTAAGCTTCTTTGCCTCGGGAAGGCAGAAAAATGGAAACTGGGGACAAAGAAATAGCTACTCTTCCAAAGACCTCAAAGGGACATAACTTTAAGAGAAGGGCTGGCTGTTGTTTCCTCGGGCAGGATAATCTGCGGAGTGGGACAGCGTCCTGCCGGCTGCTCCGCAGCCTCGAAATTTTCTCTGGAAAAAGCTAAAATGCCAGGAAAAGCTGGTCTTCACGGTCCGTGACACACCCGGGGCGTGATCACGCCGCACATCCCGGTGTATAAGAAAGCGAAGGGCGCTCCCCTCCGTGCAGAGGGGTCCCGCACCGGCTGCCACCTGCCGCCGCCGAAGCGGGAGGAGGCGCAGGAAGAAGTGATGCGCCGTGGGTTCTCACCATGGCGCCTCGCCCGCGGAGTTGTCCAGTTGCCGGGAGCCCCGGCATCCACGGCGGGGTGTCCCGCGTTAGCCCCGGGCGCTACGCTGGCGGACGGACGGGTGCGTGTCCGTGTGTGCACGGGCTGGTGTCTCGGCGATCCCTTTGTGCAATCACCTGCCGGCTCCCGGCGCTGGGCTGGGGGCCGAAGGAGTGGTGGAGCGGACGGGGGTCGATGCGCCGCTAAACGCGGCGCGACAACTCCCGGAGGCTCCGAGGAACCTCGTGCACGGGCGGCGGGGGGCGGCCCCGCTGGCTGCGCACCGCCTCTCCCTTCCCCCTCCCCGCCGTCCTCCCTCGGCGTGCAGGCTCCTTTGTGCTGCCTGCAGAGGGGAGGAGGACGCGGCGG
>VXAY01002656.1:50097-166649 GCA_013399855.1 Oxyruncus cristatus
TCGCTGCCGCCGGCCGATACTGCTTCTCCAGTGGAGCGGGGCATTTTCTGGAGCCGTGAGCTGGAGGAGCAGGTGCCGCCGGGCTTCGCGGCGGAGGAGGCGGCGGCGTGGCTCTCGGCCGCCCGCGCCGCCCGCGTTTCCTCGCTGGAGCGGGGCGGCTGCGGGCGCAGCTCCAACCGGCTGGCGCGGCTGTCGGACGGGAGCCGCGCCTGCGTCCGCTACGGCATCAACCCGGAGCAGATCCAGGGCGAGGCGCTCTCGTACCACCTCGCCGGGGTGCTGGGCATGCAGGAGCGGCTGCCGCCCATGACCCTCGCCCTGGTGGAGGCCCGCGGGCGGCAGTGGGAGCCGGTGCGGGAGGAGCTGCGCGGCTCGCATTGGGCCGAGGGCGCCGTGGTCAGCCTGACCCGCTGGGTGGACAATCTCACCGCCGTGGTGGCACCCGCGCCCTGGGGCGCCGAGGCGGGCGCCGGTCGGCGGCTGCAACCCCTGTCGGCGGGAGAGCTGGGCGGGCTGCCGCCGTCGCAGCTGGTGGAGCTGGTGCAGTGGAGCGATCTGATCCTCTTCGACTACCTGACGGCCAACTTCGACCGCCTGGTCAGCAACCTCTTCAGCCTGCAGTGGGATCCCCGGGTGATGCGCCGTGCCACTAGCAACCTGCTCCGCGCCCCCGACGGCGGCCTCGTCTTCATGGACAACGAGGCGGGTCTGGTGCACGGCTACCGCCTCCTCGCCATGTGGGACCCGTACAACGAGCCGCTGCTCCGCTCCGTGTGCGTGTTCCGCGAGGGCACGGCCCGCCGTGTCGCGGAGCTGCACCGCCGCCGCAGCGCCGCCGCCGAGCTGCGCCGCCGGTACCGGGCGCGGGAGCCGCTCTGGGCGCGCCTCGGCTTCCTCTCGGAGCGCCAGGCGGAGCTGCTGCAGGCCCGCGTCGACTTCGTGCATCGCCACATCGCCCACTGCCGCGCACAGGCCGCCGTGCTCTGATGGCCCCGGGCCGAGCGGAGGCTGGCGGCGAGAGCTCCAGCTTTCCTGTCCTCCAGGGCAGCGGGACTTGCCCCGTCAGCTGCCGAGGGCAGGGGCTGACGCAGCGTGCCACCGCGGTCCTCGGTGCCCTGTAATCGTTACGACTGCCGGGGATGGGGGTGTGTGCAGAGGATGGGAACGGCCGCCGGGAACGGCGGGAATCGCGAGCTGCCTGCCTGCCGGGGCTGTCGAGAGCAACGATTAACTCGCGCTTGTCAAGATATCTGAAGATGCAGAGCGCAATCGGTCTAATTACAGCCGAGTTTCGTTCCAGGACTCTGCCCTCAGAGTTCGAAAAAAATGAGAGGGTTCAGCATCTTTAGTGATTTCCTTAACTTTCTTGGTGCACTTGCTCTCGTAAGAAAGCCCATACGGAAGCTGTTGTCTTTGTCTGGATTGGGGTCGAGTACCTCTTCCAAAGGACGGAGACAGAAACATTTTTTATATATTCTTTCTTTTGCAATGGTATATTTAAGTATGAATGTTGATATTCATAGACCAAGAACTGATTGCACAGTAGGGGAGCCCCTAACTAGCAAAACTGCCCTATTTATGAAATTTGTTTCCTACAAGAGTGAACCTTTCCACTGATTATTAAATCTGTCAGTGAGAAGTGTATAGGAAACTGATATTCCCTTAGCTCTTAGTTTTTGTTGTGGTTGCATCGGGTTAAACTGTTTTGATTCTTAAGCATTTGTTTGTGATCATCACCATCATCCTTTCATCTGACCAGTAAAGTAACTGACTAATGGGTGGCACAAGAAGATCTCCCATTTTTAAAAAATACTATGTGCTAAGACTTTGACGCAGTAGTTGAAGTGGAGGAAAAACTGTTTCATGCACTTTACTTTGACTTTTTAATATTTTTTTTATAGAAGAAAACCTTTTTATTTTACAAAGTCTGCTTTTTATGTACATTATATATGTTCGTAAGTTTTTCTGTAACATACTAAAGAAACTGATATTTCAGTAAAGTGTGTTAATGTTTTGCCTTTGGCCTGAATGTTTGTCTGAGCTTTGGCAAGGAAGCATGTGTCTCCTCAGCCTTCTTTGATGGGCAATGGAGGCCACCAGCTTCCAGCTTCTCACTCCACTGAACTGAATGAACTTGTTCCCTCTGAGGCAAGGAGGGGTAGAGTTAAGCTTTCAAACGCTACTCTTCTCTCTCTCTCATTCCTAGTTGTGTCACTGAAAGGGCAAAGGCTCTTTGAGTGGCTGAAGTAATGTGAGTACTTTGGCTGAATAGACGTTTGTCTGGTTTTTAAAGCCTGAAATGTACTGCCTTGCCTAGCCCTGAGATACCTTTAGCAGTTAGTTTCAGCGAAATGATAGAGCTTGTGTGGGCCAGCTGCCATCACCCTTTTTGGGTCCTGGGATTGGATATCAACCTCTCAGTACACATGATGTCAGCTGTTACTGCACCAGAAGCATCTCCAGAGCTGGTGGTTGTTTTCAGTGGCTGTTTATACTGGTTCTCAGTTTTTTCTTCCCATTTTAGCTATCTTTGCAATGGGGGTTGAGGCAGAACTGAAGAACAGAAAACCTTTGCCGTCTTGCTTAAGTAGTTGATGGGTTTTTTTTTCTCTACAAAAGTTCTGTTCTAGGTACGGTGAAGCAGTAGCAGTGGGCATACAAAATATTTGTACCTCTTGTTTGCTTTTTTACGTGTATCAGTATTCACAGAAGAGGCTGTTGTACAGCTCAGAATAACAGCCAGAATAAGGACAAAGGATGAACTAATTCTTTTTAGACTGTAAATGCCAGTATATATCCTGCTGTAACCAAACAGCAGCATAATCTCTTCTACATCTGGAAAGGCACCTCTTTTGATGAAGGCAGCAGCATTCTCGGTGCTGCTGTGCAAGTAGGTGCTGTCTTCAGTGTTAAGCACTAACCCTCCCATGAACTCAGGGAGGGCTGAGCATTCATACTTGCAGGAGGTCTTCAGTCTATTAATATTCATTATTTAGATTAAACTTCACAAAAAGACAATTGTCTTTGTCCATTACAGCAGGGTGGGGTTTTTTGGGCGTTGTTTTTTTTAATAGGACAAGACAACAGATTTACAACACCCCCCCCCAAATTAATGGCTGATTAATTAGATATGTTAGATATTGCATCTGTGTGTATGCGTATTTATTTCAAAATGTCCCAGCAGCCTCCAAGACTAGCTTTCATTCAGCTGCTTAACTGTCAAGGCTCTCTATTGAACTTGTATTTATAGTTCACTGCATTTATCTCTACGAACAATGCACAGAATCCCATGTGACATTCCTTTGCCATTTACATGATAATACAGAATTTAACTGTAATTCTTAATTCTTCTTTAGCATTGCTTTGTAACTGAAATACAGCAGTACTGTCGCATTCACCTCATGAAAATGCATTTAAATAATAAACTGCTGGCATACATTTTAAACCACCGTGAAGAGCAAACTGCTGTGCCACAAGCATCTATGGTTTCATGTCTGTTTTAAGTACCTTTATAATTATGGCACAACTGTGGCTTTGATGGCTAATGGGAAGTAAATCCCATTTGCAATGTCTTTAGAGCCAGAGCCTAGATAATTACCCCTTCCAAGAAGAAACATGATTTCCTAGTTGGTGTCTGGTAACTTCCTCAAGTTATATATAAGTAACGTGTTCAAAAATGGTGTAGTTGTAGGTTGGTGTGAAACCAGACATGCTGTGCTAGAGAAGTGGTGCCCTGGGAAACGTGTTCATTCACAAAGGACAGAGAAAACTAGCATAGATGGAGAATGATAATTCACTTTGTTGCTCTCTTACGGTGCAAATCGTCTTCTGTTTCAGAAAAAGCTTTGAATTATCATTAGATTAAGGCAACCTTACTTTATTCTGTGTGATTTCTTTAAAGCAAACATTGCTTTGTAAATTAGTGGTCTGGTACACTTTTTGTATGGCATTTTACCTGTATATGCTGTCTTAGGTTTGACCGTCTTCCTGCAGAACCAAGGGATGAAACTGAAAACTTTAGAGATTATAACTTCAATGGCACTCATCTAACTGCCTACTTCCAGTAGTTTCCTTTGAGTTATAGTAATCGGTCAGGCAAGGAAGACTATTGCTTATTTTTGAGAACAGGAAGACTTCAGGACCTGGAAGTTTTGAGTAGAAGGTGATCGTCAGTAGCAGGATCGGCAGGTTCTGGCTGTGCATTGCCAGCAGCTCAGCAGCGCTTTGCCTGAGGCTCAAGGAATCATCTGCGCATCCTCTGTCAGGATGGGGCTGTAGGGCTTTAAACCTCACTCAGCAGAACACTGAAGGGTGAAGGATGCACTTCCCACAGCTTTTCACAGGCTTTCAGTGAAGAATATGCTTACCAAGGTTGGATGCACTGGTGCCTTGGCCAGATGTGGACTGTTGCACAGATCTGGAGAGGCTGGGTGGGAGTTTCAGCCTGCTGTCTGTCCCAGATGTGAGACAGATGGTCTCATTTTCAGCTCAGAGAAGACCTACCTAGGTGCTTACCTGGTAACACTAGAATCAGGAAAAAAAAAAAAAAAAAAACACCAGGAAAAATGTAGAGAGAATATTTTAATTTAAATGCTCTGCGTTCAGTCTCATATTCATGTTTCCCCACTTAAATTCAGGATGCCTCCCCAGATTTTTTCTTTCACTGGAATCTCAGGAGTCTCATAGGGTAGGTGGTTGTTGCTCCCAGCTTAAGTTCTAGTCACTGGGATATTACTTCCAAACCCTGCTAGTGTGAAGGGAGGACAGAGTTCACAGTTTCTGAGAACTAATGGTTATCAAAATTGTGCTTGCAGTGGCTACTGCACCCCCAAGGAGCACCAGATAGAGAAGTCCATGAATTCAGTGGGGTTCCCACTTTGTGAAAAAAAGCAAGACTGGCATTTGCGGCACAAACCTGCTTTTGCTTCTGTTTGCTTGCATCTGAAGTAATTTGCAGTCTGGATTTATTTTCATTGTGGGTTTTCCTTTGAGAATTTCCTTCACAGCTTGGGAAGCTCATCCCAGGTGCAGAGTCCCTCTCACGAAAGTAGCTGCCCCGGGGATGGAGCTGCGTTAACCTCTGGTGCCACACTTCGCTGCCCTGCAGAGGCTGTGTCAGCCCGTTCAAAGATTGGGAAAATAACTCGAGGCCAGTGGAAGACAGTGAAAATATAGTTAGTTACACTTTGACTTACTAGTCATACAGCATGCTCTTGAAATCACCCGCATGGTTTTTTGTGGTTTGCTTTCCCTTTGAAGTTTGATGCATTTTTTTAATGTTAATAAGACTAAGAATTTTCTCACTGACATTACTAGGTGGTCCAGAACTATGAGATATGAGATTTTGTTAAGACTTAATCCCATTTGGCATGTTATTCCTACTTTGCAACCACAGCATGACATTTAATCACTCCTTCAGAGCTGTACTCTGGGTTAAATGTGGCAAAGCTCCCGGGAAAACGGGCTGGGCTGCACAATAAGCAGTGCCTGCCGGGCACCCACGCAGCTTCTGCAACTCTCCATGACCTAGAAAACCTTTTACCTTGCTTTCTTGGGTGCTAAGGTAGCTCTCCCTTCTGAAGCAATGCACACTCATCAGAGCAGAAGTTATTTCCCAACAGCATGACTTGTGTCTGCAAACAGTATTTTATTGAAAATCAACTGGTGTTTTAACAAAGGCTATTAGTCCCACCCTCAGGGACTCTTTAATCGCAGGGTACTTTGAGTATGGGGCAGGAGCAAGGTGTTATACCTGTGATGTCTTAACACCCTCTTGTGCTGTGGTGTTTCATTGCCCGCCCCAGTGCAGGATGAGTTCACAGGAGAGAAGGACACACGCAAGCCTGCGTGAACTGGGACTGCTGCTATGTGCAGGTGTGAAAGGAGCTGTGCGAGTGAAGGAGACCGAAAGCAAACCAGTGCTGTACTCAAGGAAAAGAGCTCTGGCTGGATTACTGGAGGATGAATAAAAATAGCACAACAAAGAGGGTCTGACACTGCAAATGGATTGGGTTTTGGGTGATTCTGCTATTCAACCACTTCTTGTGAGGTTTGGGTTGTGGGGGGTTGTGTGTGTGGCACTTGTGCCATTTCTGCAAGAAAGCAAACACAAGGGAAAACTGACTGCAAAATGTAGCAATTGCTGATGCAGGGAAAATTGAGCAGACATACTGAAGACGCAGACCCCTCCAGTTCCTATCCCAAGGAGGGATATGCAGGTAAGGGGATTTCAGGTGGAATGTAAACAGAATGAAAGCTGGGCAAGAGTAAGTAACAGCGTATGCTAATGAAATAATACAGGCAGATTTAAATTTTACTGCCAGGATGCCACCATGCTTGGCTACCCTCTGTCACACGGGCTTTTTAAAGCATCACAGAGTGTCAAGCCAGTCTTTGGTGTCAATGCAGCAGCAGGTGTTTTTTAATTAGTAGTCGAAGACATGAAAATTAAAAAAAAAAACCAAAAACCAAACCAACCAACCAACCAAAAACAAACCCCCCCCCAAAAAAAAAAGATCTTGAGGCACTTTAAAGCACTCAAATCCCCTCCCAGATGTTGGGGCCAATGGCAAGCATCCTTTCTCAACATTGCATGGATACACAGATAGCGAGTCCCCCACAGCCCCCTTCTCTACCTTCTGTGAGAGTTTCCTGCAACAATCTCCAATAGGGGTCTTTTCTAGGCAGTCTGTGTCACAGAACAAGGAGAAAAATGTGTGTATCGGTAGGTTTTTGGCACTTGAGTACAGGGGACCTGCCCTTCACCTGTATAGACCATTGACAATTAGTGATCTTGAAAGAATAGGCTCCTTTTCAAAACCTGTCACTAAATGGTTTTGTTACCTGGTGGATTTCAGCCTGTAACATTCTGTATCCTCAGTAATTTTTACTGCCCTCCATATTTAATTCAACCTATTCACTATTATTTAAACTCATTAAATACTATTCCCATTCTGAGTTGTGAGCGGTTCAGTAAAAAGCTCCCTTTTGGTGCCATAAAATCCATTATATAACTAGTATCCAGGTATGTAACAGTTCAGGTTTTCCAAATTATTTGGACTAGAGCATGCTATCAACCTTGAGGCATCCTCGGAGCTTACACCTGAAGCTGTGTGATGGTGAGGATTCACAGCTATTTGGGATCAGTGTGGTTTTGGGTGAGGTGCGAGGCTGGGAGGGCCCCCTCGCTGCTGCCACTCACTGCTCCTTATGCTCCCCAAAAGCATGTGCAGGATTTAAAATTACTGTTGATCTGTATGGACTGAGTTGGAGTTGATTTTTCCCTTAACTAAAATGTAGTTGAAGGGCTTTGTTCCCAATAGTATTTCCCAGAAAGCAAAAGGCAGCTGTTCTAAATGTCTGTGTCCCTCACGTCCTGCTCCCCACCAACTACCCCTCTCTTAAACTCCCTCTTCTGCCAAAAGCCTCCTCCCCTCATGGCTGGAATTTTAAAAAATGCCTTGTCCTGAAAACAGACATTTATCTCAAGTAGTACCAACACAGGAATGCAGCCCAGTAATTAGGTAAGGAACAAATATGTTTTTTATCAGCATCTCCAACCCCAGCACAATAGAAGGGAGGTGTATTTCTAGTATCATATGTTTCAGTCAGAGGAGTCATCATTTTTTAATGTGCCTGTCTTGCCAGTTTCCTTTCTGTGTCCTGCTGTGGGGGAAAGGGCATTAATAAACTATGGTTTGAAGCTGCTGTTGTGAATATTTTTTAGCTATACATGATTTCTGGTAGATGAACAAGGAGTCTGCTCGCAGAATCTATTTGTTTAAGTGATTGCAGTCAGTCGGTTTGCTTTAGTTTAACTGGGTCACCTTCATCATCTCCAAAATCTTCAGTGCCCTTTAGTATGCTCAAGCCAAGGAGGGGTAATCGCTTCCTTTTTTTTCTTAAAAACATACAGGAACTGCTCATCAGAAAAAGAGCTATTTTTTTATTTTTTAGCAGTGCAGTGCAAAGTAAGGTGGCACAGTTTAGGGATGAACCTGGATGCAAGGATCTGGAGGATATTAATCGTATTATTTCCTTTCATACCAGCTATCCAGCGAGGCAACCGCCCAGTGGACTGGGTTTGGTAGCCACCAGAGACCAAAATCAGGCCCTCTGTTTGTGATTTGTTAAATGCAAGTAACACACTAAAATGTTTTCTGATTTACTGCCCTGCAGGGGTAAGAGCATGAATTTCCCTGCAGTTAGGATGCAAAAACTGGTCATGAGTATATCCACGCCGAGTATTATTAAAGATTTGCTTCCTCCCACTTTTAGAAATGACAAGGGACACTGACACTGGTGCTTCTTGTTCCTTTCTTTGCCGACTAACCCAGCAGACTGCTGGGAGCCCAGCTAACCAGAGCCTGCTGTGAGAGTCAGGATGACAGGAGGTTTTATGAGCTCCTCTAGCAAGAAATATTTCAGGTTGTGCCAGAAATGAGGCTGTCATCTTCTGGCTCATAAAAACAATTACCTGTGCAGAAATTTATCAAAAGAGCAGCAAAGAAGAAGAAGAAGAAAAAAAGTAAACTGGGAATGCTACACTGAGTCCATCTATACTACTTTCAGGGCTCATTAAAGTGGTTAGTAGACAGCATTGAGCCCTTCCTAGCAACATGGCACAGGGCAGAGGGCAATAGAAATAGCCTGGGGACCAGCACAACACATTACATGTCCAATGATAGAGTCTGAGGCTCCTGAAATCGCAGGTGACAGAGCCCAGTGCAGTCATTTATCCATCCGTTCAAGCCAACACAGAGGAGCTCCTAATCAGGCTCCTCAGGTGCCTGTCAGCTGTAGAACAACAGACCACAACTGATGACTGTCAGGTCTCTTACCAGTTTGTCATTTATTATGGAGCTCATGAATATTTGACCTTCTGAAGGCGAGTTGCTGGAGCTGGTACAGTTAAACAGATGCTCCTGGGTTGTCTTCTCTTTTTCTTTAATCACAGAATGGATAAGATAGGAAGAGTGGAGGTTGTGTAGTCCAACCTCCCTGTCCAAGCAGGGTCCCCTAGATCATGTTACTCAGGGTTGTGTCCAGACAGCTTTTGAATATCTCCAAAGAAGGAGACATTCTTCTTCTTTAAGAAAAAAAACCTACATCATTTTCCCTCCTTGGGTTTCTACTAGTGCTTCAGATGATTAAAACTAAATTAGAAATGTAATTCACTTATCAGAGAATAGTCCAGATAGTTATTTTACTTGTAGGTTGCTCCTCCTAGTCAAGGCACATAAACAAGGCATTTTTTGTCAGTAATGAGTCTCCAAGCAGTTTCATTTTCTAGACCTCTCCTACACAATCAGGACAGTGCAGTAACTGAACTCTAGACTCTACAATTACTATTCCTTGATATGAAGCTATTTCCATAAAAATAATAAAATTATTCATAGATTTTATAAAAGAGGATATTTAGGGTTTACTCCTTGTGAATTTTAACAACCAGGCTACATTTTTTTTTCTCTTTGAAGCTGTCAGGTTTAGCTCCTTTATGCTGAAGAGAGACAACTGCTTCATATGACAACATCTACTTCCTATTAAACAGCATGGCAATCCCATGTGTCTTAACAGTGCTTTAGGTGACATCAGGAAAGCTGTCTCTGATCAAAGAGACACAGGACAGGTAGGTTATTTACTGAAGTATGGATCTAAGCCTTGATTGCTTCATGGGTGATGTACTGATGCCTTGTAAATGTATGGGCAGTTTGGGTTAGTGCGTAGATCACGGATGCATATACAGTGTCAGAAATTTATATGAATCATGACATTAGTGAATTCAGGTGTTAGAGATATTTTTTTATTGCCCTGGGAGAAGAAACCCCTCAGGATCAGCCCCAGCACAGCCATCTCCTTTCCTCCTCCTTTGCCTCCCACACCCTTGAGTTGAAAATAGATGTTTAAGCCACAGAGCAATGCAATCGTATTCAGACAGGATGAAAACAGGTGGCCCGTGAAGCTGCAAGATCTGTACTAACCCCAGTGTAATCCCGCGTCGGCAGAGCGGCAGCTGGCGCAGAGGATGGGGCTGGGCTCCTCCAGACTGGGAGCAGTCAACCTGTCTGCCATGAGAAACCACGTCACAGCTCTTTGCTCTGGCTGGCCATGTCACCAGCTGTGCTTCAGACCAGGAATAGGGACAGGCACAGCTCTCATCCAACACAAGTGGGAGACCCAACACATGATTTCTAGCAGGTACCACGTGGCAAAACCAGGATGTTTCTGTGTATTTATTAATGCAAGTTATCGTCTTGCTTCTCCCTGCCAGGATCATCCTCAGCACTTTGGCAGCTAAGGCTGCTCTTGAGACATAGAGTTTGACCTCAGAGCTAGGACGCAAACGCAGAAGGATCCTTCCAGAAACACGGAGATATGTCCCACAAGCTGAGGCTGCAGCTGTGAGCTGCTCAGCTGAGGTTCGTGATCCTTGCCAGTGGAAAAGCTGGAATAGAGGCAGTGCCAAAACACAGAGGTGGGATAGCTGCTTCTGCAAGAGACTCCACAGAGTCTGACCAGTAGGAAGGAACATGCTCCAGTGAACTTGTCTGACGACATGTAAAATGCTTAAATCCTTATTACGTGGAAAGAGAACTTCAGTGGATTGACTCCATGCCTTGTTCAAAATGCTCAGCTCATTTTCTTTACCATTTTCTTTACCATCTAGATAGTTTTTGCTCCTGTCCACACTTTGCTTCAAGTTCTCAGATGTCACTGATAATCACACATGCTGGTATATTTTATACCATACACAGACAAGTCTGCCTGCCCATGGGGCATGCTCCCTCCACTTGCTATTCTGTGTTAGGAGGACCAACCCATACTTGCACATAGTGCCCCAGAAACACCAGCTAGGGTGGTAAGGAACACATGACATATTCTTTTATGTTGAAATGCAAATAAGTGTTTTCTTCATTGTAATTTTTCAATCTGCTGTCATTTTAATGATACCCATCCATTTCTTTCAATTTCAGCAACTACCAGTATGTTCACAGTCATCAAGAGAATTTCTTCTCAGAAAGAAAAGTGTACTTGCTGAACAACTTTTAAAATTATCCTGCCTGATATGAATTACTCACAAAGCTTGTTAATATTTCAGTTCTCAGTTTGCATAATAGCTGAAAAATATAGGTGTGCCAGATGGAGTCTTTTATGCATTAGAAATTAAAGAATTTTGACTTCTAACATTTAGGATGTGCGTACATCTTCCTGAAATTGTTGGGGAAGGGCGAATACAAGAAAAGCATTTACAGCATTTCTGAACAACTGCCAAAGAGCTAAGATATAACATAGGTGCATAATAAAGAATAATATTCATGCTTAATGGTAATGACATGGACCATTCAGAGACAATAAATACTGTGGTAATATTGATGATGTGCTTTGAAGTTTGGCAGAGCATTTCATGATGGATTCAAAGCATTTTGCAAAGATGAGTCAGGCATCACAATGCTCTTGTGGCAAGTGTCTTATTGCCCTCATGTTACAGAGAGGAAAACAGGAACAGAGGAACCAAGAACATGTTGCCCGGTGCTGGCATTGAAGGTGGACGTAAGCTAAGGCAAACCTTGCCCTGGAGCCGCCAAGACTTGGGCCCAGGTTTTCTTCTACTAGCCATGCTGTGCTGGCAGCAGCACTCTCTCACTTCAGAGGTGCTCTTGATGCTGCTCGCTGGCAGGAGCCTTCACCATCTGCCATGGGCAGGAGGGGCCCTTGTTTGTGGCCCCGCAGGGGACCTGCTTCCCCCGAGCTGGCAGCTGACGGCTCAGGTCGCCCATGCTGCTGCTGGGAGCTGGCAGAAAGGTTGTTCGCGCTGCTTGGCTTCCCCCACACCTCTTCCCATTGCAGGAGCAGCACAGCTACATTGCAGAGCTCACCTAGTTTTCCAACAATGCCAGGCAGGCTTCAGAGTAAACAAAATGTAACACAGTCCTGGGATGATAGATAAAAGCCTCAGGGTCATAACTGTAAGTAAAAGAAAGCTGTGACATCTTTGTCTGTCTCATGTTTCTCCCAGAGTCCTTGTGAGACACATACCTTGAAGGGCAGAAATGTGGACTCAATGGAATAACCCAACTGCAGGCATTCTTCAGTATCCAGATGAATTGTTTCTCTTTTCCCATATTTAGACTGGATCTTTCTGTTCTTAATGAGCACAAACGTGACATCAGTGGCTCACGTGCCTACATCTGTTGTTTTCTGGGATACTGATCCCAGAGGGATGGCTTAATACACAGCCTTAAAGTATGCCATAAAATCTATAAGGTTTTACCCAACAGTGTTGTATTAACTGCATGTATTTTCTGCACAAACTGGAGTCTCTGTGCCTGCCTTTGCTAGCAACCAGATAGAGCATCTTTAGATACATCATTAACAGCAGACCGGGAATAAGCTCTATGCTGGTGGACCCTTTCAAGTCAAGCTCTTGGTCCTTAGGTACCGTTGACCCAGGAGTGCCAGGCTTGCAACGTGCAGGTAGGAGTTTGCACAGTGGTTGGTCTGATGTGATGCACTGATTCCTCTGGGGTTGTTTCTGGACTTGCTTCTAGCTGGCCCACTAGCTGGCCTGATGCTGCTCTTGCGTTCCCCCTTGCCTCATCAGGAGCACACGAAGCCTTACAGCAGACCTGGTTCCAAGTCATCCCTGGAAAAGCAGAGCTCTGAAATTCGAAAATCTCTGATTGGAGGAGTCAGTGCAACACTATATATTAGCACAGGCATGTGCACTTACAGAGAGCACAGTAATACTTGGAAAGATTTGGGATTTCATGTGGATGTGGATAGACAGAAAACTAAGAAATGGTTTTTCCACTGCCTTGCTGTTGGTGTAGGAAGTTGCACTTTTGAAAGTGTGGATCTAAATAATTGCAAAATCAAATCATACAAAAAATGTGTAGTTTTATGCATTTTACTCATGCTGTGATTGTGTAAATAAAACCCTAGGGACACAGCAGAAGGAAATCAGGCCACTGTATGCTGTTGACTACCTAATTTAATCACTGTTCATCCCAACTTCAGAATAACAGGGTTTGGAAAACAAAAACCAAACCAACTTTATTATGACAAAGTAACGAACTTAAATCACTAGACATAGGTGAGGCTTCTGTAGATCAGATCCAGTGTTATCACAAATGTCACGTAGTATTAGCAGCACTTTCCAGGGTTCAGGAACACAGGAAGGGCGCTTTTTTTATTTAAACCACTGCAGTTTGAAAACTGATTTTCTAGCCTTCTGCCAGTAGAAGTCAGATAAGAACAAGGTTTAGAATATGATTAGTCCAAAATGTAAATGTTTGATAATGCTTGGTGGGTTTTTTGTTGCTTTGTTGTGATTTTTTGTTTGTTTGTGGTTTTTCATTTGGGTTTGGGGTTTTTTGTGGGGTTTTTTTGGAGTGAGGTATTGGGTGGGTTTTTCCTATAATTACTTTTTGATAGTAACTTGTTTGCATGTTTGTCTGTTAAGAGCTGGTGACAGCTCTGTTAGCTTGCATTAGGCTGTGAGTACTGTCAGCGGAAATAAATCTGGCATTCATATTCTCATCACAGAGCCTCAAGTTTTGCTCTATCAACACTTTCCTTAAGTTCACTGCATTAAGGATTCAATAAGACAAGTTTGCACCTGGAGGCAAAGCCCGTTGCCTTCACTCCCCTCTTTCCATGAAACCCCAAGTCTTTAATTTTCCTTTGTTCCTGATAAATGATATGTAAAGTATGTGTTGCCATGGATGCAAAACTGAGAGCCTATTGATCCTCCCCTTTTCCAGGTAGATTTCAAGCAGAATATGTAACATCAGAGCACAGATGCCAAGACAGAGAGAGGCTGGGGGAAGGAGGGGGGGAGAAACTACTTTAGAATTGAAGTTCCCAAAGCTCGAAAGTGTCTTGTTGAAATAAAGCAACTCTTTTGACCCCTGGGGAAATTGCTGGACTTGTTCTCCATGTGCTTGGCAGCATTCCTCTGCCAGCACTGCCTCCCCTCCTCCATGTGCTTCCCACCATCAGAATGACATGGTTCATTCCCATTTCCCACCCAAACCCACTCAGATTTGAGCTGTGTCCCAGATAAGATATTTGTTGTGTATTATGGAACAATGGTATTTTAAATGCCAGGTAGAGTGCTGTGAAGATGAACATCTGAGAGTGATGCCTAAGGATCCTCAACTGCTGAATAACCCAGCTGGGTCAAGTTGCCTATCCACCCAGGGTGGGAAGGCAGGTAGGGAGAGTGGAACACACCACCACTCATGGCTCAGGGACTTCTGGAGACAACACCTCAGCTGCTGTGTTTTTCTCTTGCAGCAGATGAGACCATGCAGCTGGTTTTCATGAACAGCTCATGAGGTAGTGTTGAGCTGCTGCAAGAGGCAGTCATCTCACAAGAGTGCTACAGTGCCAGAGAGGGACACAGTCGGGGTGTGGTATAAATAAATACATTTCAGAAGTGGTTTACAATGTTCCTCTAATCTAATTTCAACCTTATTTTGTATACCTATTGTATTTCCCATGGCGTTACACCCTTTCCTTTCAGCAGCAGCATACTTAACAGAACATCAGTTTTCCTTTGGAATTATGTTGGACTGTGACCTCCATAGAACTCCATTAAAACTGTTTTATTTAATTTTATCTAAAGAGTGTAGCATTGCCTCTATAGACTTGCACCAAAATTGACTCATTTTGCTTCAGATTATTTTTTCCCCCACAGGACTGCATTATTACAGCTTGAGCTTGTTCCTTGTTGCAGTAACCACATGCTTTATTCCAGCCTGGGTTATGTGTTAAATGCCTTTTTAGGGGGTTTTATATTTTTCATCGTGGGGCAAGCTCTGTGTACCTATGGGCAGAGCCCTGCTCAGCAGTGCATGGCCCGCAGTGCAGGGGGCCAGAGGAGCCTGCAGTTGGGTGAGCGCAAAGCTGAAATTAGCTTCTCCTTTGGATAGCTCGATGTCTCTGTTACTGGGGCAGGGGAAAGGTGAGGGCGTCTGCAGAAGCAGCGGGGACCATTGTTTCCCTTGTTTCCAACAATCACCCCGTTGTAGGGCCCTTGCTCCTTTGTCATTCATAAGAGCTACTGCAGCAGAAAGGCACTTTCTTTTTTCTAACTGAAATGGGCTTTAATAAAGCTATTGTATTTGATCACTGGTTAAGGAAACAATAATTTAGCATAATAGAAAAAGATCATTAATGTTCAATGAACCTAACACTCTGCTCCAGTTTTTGTTGCCCTAGAGAGATGGAGTAAACTCTTCTTCCTTAATTGAAGACTAAATAGAGTACATTTCATTTTTCATTTCCAGCACTTTTTCCAATAGGCTTGTGATGTTTGCTAATGTGTGCTGAAAGGGCTAGACTGCCTACAAGCAGCAGAGAAATTGGGTGGGAGGGTTTAGAGCACATAAAAACTTGCTTGTTCCTCATCAGACAGCTCTCCAGGGCCTTTGACTTCTTTCTTGACAAGCCTCATTTCTAAAGCCCCTAAGGACCGTGCCAAGGAGATGTGGTAGTCCATTACATTACAAAATAGAGAGGAACAGAAGACAACGCTCATGTCCCTAAATGTCCCACAGCCAGCCCTCCAAAGGACACCTACATCAGGGAGAGACACTTCCAAAATTGGGGTTTGGATGGCATTTTGACTGCAAATGCAATTCTGTATGAAAGCAACCTGATAAATTCTTACAGGCATAAGGTTTGCACCACTGCAGCTCTGGATTCAAATGCCAAGGCCCACTCCCATGAAAGCACAGGCATTCTACTTTGCACTGGTGAAAGATTAGGGCCACCTCCACCTCCATGGATTGCTTCAAACACTTTATCACCATCATTTGCAGTCACCTGCACCCATCTACCCTTCCAGAGCCACAGCACAGCTCCTGTCCTGAGCACTCCCCTCACATGGGTTGCAGTGTGCCTCTGCATCCAATACTCCACCAGTATTGTTGGGTGCAAGGATGGCTCTCGATGCTGTGGCTTGAGCAGGAGTGAGCCCTGGTCATGTGTAAGACAAGGAGGTGAAACACATGGCAGACACTGCTGTTTCAGCTCTGCCCAAGCAGCTTGCTCACTATCTGCACGCAAAAGGTGAGCTGCTTCCAGCCTAAGTGCTGGGCCAGCTGGACCTGATTGAATTAAATGCCCGAGCTCATCTGTCATGAAACAAACAACTCCACAGAAAAGCCGTGGCACAGCTAATAGCATCCCTGTAGCCTTCGTTTAGTGCAGTAAAAGAGGGCACCGCCAAGGACCATTTTTCCCCTAGAGTCTTGGGGATTTCGCAATCGGAGAATGCATCATCCTCATTCCCTGCTGTGCAAGAGCAAAACTAGAGGACGCAACGATCAGCGGCAAGAAGCAAACTGGGTAGCGGTGCTGCAGCAGGAACTTACCCCAAATAAATAACAAAGGACTTCCAGTGCATGTTATTACATTGCCCGATATTCAGGCCAGACATCGGTGATAAAAACCATGCGAATCGCAGTGATAATTAACAAGATTAACGATAACCGCTTGTTCCGGAGCCACAGCGAGTCCCTGGTGATGCGCAGCGGATCCGCTGTCACCGAGGGATCTCTGTGTGGGCGCGAGTGGGTGTTCGTGGGGGCATCGCAGAACGCCAAGTGCTTGGGCCAGCGGAGGGCACGTTTTGGGGATGTCTGACTCTTCCAGGCAGCGGACCAGCAACAAAAGCAAGGCGCCAACCCAGCAAGGCGCCCGGGCGGCATCGCCGGTTTAAGGCTCCGGAGGTCCGGGCCGGCCCCGGGGGCGGAGCGGNCCGCGGCGCCGAGCGGGGACCGTGGGGCGGGCGAGAGCCGGCGGTGGGGACAGTGGGGCACCGCGGGCGGTGACCGTGGCGAGGGGACACCGATCAGGCCTTTCCTCAGCTGCCCAAAATAGCCGGGAAGCGACCCGCGGTCGCGCAGAGCCGCGCGCTCCGTGGGCAGGCACAGGTGCCGTGCGGGGGAAGAACGGATGGGGACGGCGTGAAGACGAGGTCAGGGATGTGGCTGAGCCTGCAGTCCTGCCCTGTCAGGTGGCAGCTTGAAGGCTGTTCCGGGAACCTGCTGGTGCAAGATGCCCTCGTAACCCTTGTACGTTTCATCATATATTTCCCAAGAAGTTGCTTCATGGCTTCTTCACTGAAAGTCCAGTGAAAGGGCAAAGCAATGGGAGGTTTTTAAACTATTAAACTAGACATGGTCAAGGAGGATACTCAGAAGAAGTGTCAGAGATTGGACTTCTATTACTCAGTTGACAGCCACGTTATTAGTTAATACACAAAACGATCAGTGCAAAAGGCACTCCCTGTGTTCCCCCATATAACTTCACTGCTGGATCCTTTGGGAAGTTCCTCTCCTACTCCGGTGCTGGTGAGAGAGGGTAATGGAGTTGTTCAGGGGGATCTGTCACCAAAATACCAGTCCTCTGGCTTTCAAGTTTTTTCCAACCATAACAGAAGGCTGTTGCCATGTGACGACTACCATTGGTAGTGCATGTAGCTAAATGTTGTCTCATCTGGCAGTATGAGCAAAAAGGCTAATGATGAGGGGTTTTTCCCAACTGCTAGATTAAAGCACGGTGGGGAAAACATATGATTTAGCATATTTTGTATGGAAAGTAGGGATTTCCATCTTCAGGGTTTATAAAAACAGCTCCTGTTTTGTGCCCAGGGTCTGTTGTGACTCCAGAGGAAACTGGGCATATTAAAGTTGTTCCGAGAAATAAGGCCTATTATCTGGGGGAATGTAAGAAGTGTTAACTTCAAGTCTTCATGTAGGGAGTAGGCTGTGTTCTTTCTTGAATGCTTTAGTTGCTCCTGAAGATCAGGGCTTTTCTTTTTTCTACGGGAAGTGTCACACCACAGACCCATTCATGCAAGCAAGATTGCTGTATAACTGTGTTCTTCTTTGTCCATGTCTGCCTTTAGCATTAAGCAAACCAAGAACTCCAGAAAATCAGGGAGAAACATGGCTAGCTGAGTTTTTGGTTTTTTTTCTTTTTGGAGGAGGCAAGAGTTCCTTGTTATGTTTTGTGCTTTGGTTCAACCTGCTACTAAAAGAAGCCCTTGAGGTCTTGAGGTCTTTTCTGGAGTCTGGTTTGGAGCAAAGTGATCTCTGGCGGTCTTGGTGTTGCAGTGAGATTACTGACAGTCCTTTCTGTCACGGTGAGCCCCTCCTTCTTCCCCCCCTCCTCCCTGGAAGTTGTGCATAACCTGCCTTCGGTCCATGCTGACTGTTACTTATAATGTACACAAGTTAAATTAATTGAATGCTACTGATTTATATATACCCACATCTAATCATTATGCTCCCATCTCCATTAGTGACAAGATTAATACATGCTAGCTAAAGCTTTTATTTCCTCAGAGAACTATTTTTCTTGAAATAAGCTAGCAAGCACGTATTCATCATGTATCCTGCTGACACCCTCCCACGTACTTGGTCCCTTGCAGTACCATCTGTGTGAGGTGGGCTATGGCTGAGGACACTCAGGTACAATTGTAATGAGTTAGAAGTGCTCTGCAGGAGAGCATCAACATCTCTTCGTTGATAGGCTTCCTGCTGTGTGAAGAGAGCGTGGGTCAACTGAAGGCCAAATAAGATGGATTAGTGTTTGTGCATAATTCAAATTGTTGGCTTTGCCCAGGCTGGAAAGGCTTTAATGGCTAAGATTTTTTTAGCACTGGGATAGATCACATTGCCTATAATGTGTGTTTAAGCCTAAAGGACTCGCCTCCTGTCCCTGCGAAGAAGTGCCCCTGCATGTTGCCATTGTGCTCACTTATTAGTTTATGAATGCTTCCTTTAGAGAGAACAGGAATGCAAACTAGTTGGGACAGTATTTCATCTTGCAGAAGAGCCATATGGCAAGGGAAAGCAAAAGTGCAGTGTGTGCCCCCACGCTGCTCAGTGGTCAAAGCTGCAGAGCTGCCAAAGTGGAGCCAGGTCATGGCTAAAGCTGGAGTCAGGTGGAACTTATACATATATCTCTGGATTTCATGCTCAGTGTCTGCAGTGTCTCTTGGAAAAGGGAAAAATGTTTTTCACCTGCATCAGTCACTTTATGGGGATGTTAATGGAATACCCGGATGCTTCTTGACTTGTTTAAATCATTCTGCCTTGCATCTTGAGCATTACCAGTCCCTTAGGTCACTTGACACTGATGCTGCTTGGAAAAAAATGTTTCTGGAAGCAATCCTGCCAGCATATTATTAAGATTATGGTTTCTTTTGCTTGGCAACTTGGGGCACCTGTGTGAAAATATTGGGGCTTTTGATTTCTATCTCTTGCTGCTGTTTATGCTTGTTATGTCACAAGCTGATTGCTCAAGTGATAATTGTGCTGTCCAAAGTGGAGGATGCAGTAAGTAGGAAGTCTAGTGATTGGCACTCCAGAAGCATCATGAGACTCAAGAGAGCAAGAAAAGTGGGTAAGGAGCAGAGGAAATTCATTCATTTCCATGCACCAGAATCCAAATATGTGTGAAATAGGATTTGATTTTGTTTTGTGACCGTCTGGTAAATGATGTTTAGAAGGGCCCTCAGCAGTGGGATGAGTACTGTGAAGTCAAAGAGTCTTGAGGTAGTGGTGGTTGGTGGGATGGCAAGGGAGCATTCACCTGCGTCAGATGGAATTTTGTTAGAGTCAGTCAAGGTGCATCCAAAAATCCCCACATTGTTGGTTGTGTTGTTGGAAGCCATTAGCGTCTTTAGGAGGTGATCTCCCTTCCCACCTCTCATTGTCTACAGTACTACACTTAGTTTAGCCTGGTCTTTGCCCCACTCTCACTTTGGAAGGCTTCTGTATTAGCATTGACCACCCTCATAAGTGCTGTGACATGTCCCTGGAGGGTTGAAACCATGGCTAGGTAGCATATTTACACGACTTCTTTGTTTCCATTGTGAGTGGAGGTGAGAGCCAAAATGCCTGATAGCAGATGATGCCTGTTTGGTGTAGCAACCTCATGTTCCTGGTGAGCCATGGTAGAAGGTGGTACCAAGATAAAGCAAAAATAACAGCAACTTGATGTAAAAATCCAGTAGTCTTGTTAAGACATGGTCTGGATTACTGGGCAGAAACACAAAGAGGGCCTCCAGCATTCTTCCTGCTTTTCACTGTGTGAACAAGAGGGAATTTGTCAAGAGTGGTATCTGTGAGGGGCAAGATTTGGCAAAGAGCCTTAGTCTTACATCTCCCAGCTTTGAAGTCATCAGGCAACTACTGTAATACCAAATACTGTTCTGATTTAGGGCATAGGCTTCCCCTGTTATATGTGAGAACAGTTACTGAGAAGGTGATTTAGGAAACCCAGAATGGGGATCCATGAGGTCGACAGATGCTCAGGAGAAATATGTAGTTTAAGCTTCCATGCCAAGGGGAACGCCTGATTCATATTGGAATGTAGAGCAATGAATCTTCTCCTTTTTCTATAATCTGTCTAATTATTTATGCAGAGACGAGGAGATACTGAGTCCTGCCCCAGAGGGGGCCAGCAGACCAAGAGCTGGATCACTTCCATGAGAGGACCTGGCTTCAGGTCTGTCAAGCAGAGAGCATCTGAGCCTGACCTTTGTTGGAAGGGTGCTGGCTATGCAAGACAAGGGGATCATGAAGGCATCGCTTCATTTTGTTTTACATATGGTCTGCCTGTGGCAAAGGCAGAAGAGTGGTTCAGTGGATGAATTAGATGGGAAACAATGTGTAAGGCTAATGCCAGGCTGTTTGGTCTCTGAGACTTAGGCAGTCTCCTTGCTAGAAAAAGGAAAAAGAGTATCTAGAGTATTTTATTGGTAGACACTGAAGTGTCTTTAGGATTAGATGGGAGCTTGAGGATTGACATTTTGGAAGTCAGCATTTGAATCAATGTTTAGTTATCTAAGCCTTCCTCCAGCAAGGTGTCAGGACATTTTTCAAATTCTGTTCTGTTAAATGCTGTAGATTAAATCAGAAAATGCTCCTCCATAAGCTCTTATTAGACTTTGCCTCAACTCTTTCATTTGTCAACAAGCTGCTGCCTCTCAAATAAGAGCAACAATTTTTTGCAGGGAGTTGTTGAAGGGAATTAAACAAATATTTCAGGTATTTGTTAAGTGACTTACACTTCACATTTTCTCTCCTGAAGATTGAATCCTTGATTGCTTCCTTAATTAGTACTTTTAAAATCTCTATTCCCATTTATAAATAAATCAAAATAGATATTCAGAGTATTAATTCATCAGGCATTCAATGTGCATCCGAGAAAAGCAAATTTAACACCTGTGCCTGCAAAGAATGAGTGACCCCCACAGGCTCCTGAGCCACTGACTTTGGCAGTGGCAGTGCAGCATCCAGGAGCATCTCTCATAGCCCGACTTCATTAACAAGGATGCAAAAAAGCCATGAGAAAAATGAATTGCCTGTGCAATTACATTTAATTTTCTTTCTAGAAGGTTTCCCAGTTCACTTGGCAGCTATTCTTTCTTCCTTTTTTTTTTTCTTTTGCCAATTCATGCTTGCTTTCATTTTTTTCCCATTCTTTCTTGGTCCTTTTGACTGAACAAAAGCAGTCCCACAAGGGCAGGCTAATGTATTCATAGTTTTGCTGCAACTTGGCTGATAGAATAAGCTGAAAAATTGCTGCCTCCCATTGTTTACTGAGAATCTTTGTTGTGCTTTGTAGAGTTGAAATGAGTGCTGTCTCGTGCCCTCTGCTCCCCATCCTTACAGAACAGAGCCTGTTGTGTGGAACCTGTTCAGGCTGGAGATGGTGGAAAGGCTAAAGTTCAAGTTCACAGACCCAAAAGTAAGTTACAGAAGTGATTGCTTGTTTGAGCGTTTGCTTGCTTGCTGTTGTCTTTCATTCTCCTTGATCTAAGTTCAGTGTATTGTTAATGCCTATATGAGCATGGCATTTAAACTCTAATTAAGCCTGCCAATCAAAAAACCACAGAAAGCAGGCTTCTAATGTGCTTAGTATTAAATCTTATTTTCACCCTCAGATTTCTGACTGTGAACATTTAGCTGTTGTGTGAGGGTTTGCTGTTGTTTTGTGTTTTATTTGCTTGTTTTTCTCAAAACTGCAGACAAATACCTAATGAGCTTTTACTCCGGGGTTTACCTTAATGGCTAGATTTTGTTGTGGAATGGCTTTGGACAAGTATCATGTGAACGGTCCAGACTTTAGCTGGCTGTAGCTAAGGTCGCACTGGAGCATCATAGAGAACTCAAAGCTGTTCTTAGCTTTTCATGCAGTGTCAGAGAACATGATCGTGAGGGGTGAATACAACAAATCATTCTGCAAGGTCTTCCTTTAAATAGGAGAGAAGGTGCAACATCTGGAGTACTGGATCCTCCATCTGACATTGGAGCAAGAGCCACCAATGGTTACAGCTAGTGTAAATCCTAATTTGTTAACCAAAATCCAGAAGTGGAAGCATCAACTGATGTGGCTTTGGACCTTCCACTGAGGCATAAAGAGAGATGAATTGACAGAGCAAAGCCACCATCTAGTAGTACCATTTTATAAATGGCCCTAAAAGAAGAGAGATGGCTTCTAATCTACAACATATTTGTAAAACAAAGTACATTGGTAGGCTTGAGATTATGGTATTTGATACAAGAAGATTTTCATGATTGTAAGGAAAAATGAATAGGGATCACACATTACAAAAAAGTTCCAAACCTCAAAATCAGTAATAATCCTCCCTTCAGGAAGACGCCAGAAGCTTAGCTGCCTTCTTTTGATATGAATTGATCAGGATAAAATAATAGCATAGTCCAGAGACTAGAGTGACTAGCCAAGTTACCCCAATAGGTCTTTTCCATCTCTAACCCTCAGCATCTGTTTTCCTATGGAGCCTAGTGGTGGTTTCTGCCCTTCAGAGCTGCTGAGTTGCACACGGTAGTGTTTGTGAAGTTTGCATCAAGTGTGGAATCTGTGTAGCAGTGGCAAGCCAAAGCTAAACTATGAAAGGCCATGGAGGAAAGTGGTGTCTGAAGGCATGCTGCTCCTACATAGGTTATCCTGGCTTATAAGAGAACTCAGACTAATTAAACTTTAATACTATGGTTAGGGAAGGCTGACAGCTCTGGTCTAGCCTGACCCATTTCTCATTGTGCTTTTGTGCCTGCCCCATTTTTTTCGCCTTCCTTCCCCTGCTGTATTCCTTATGGAACATCTGCCCTGGCCAGGAACAAACGGCAGCTTGTTCTCTGGATGCCACGTCCTTGTCGGTACGCTCAGGTCCTGAAATCCTTCCACCCTTTGTTCCTCTAGTGCTTTATCCCCGCCCCCATCTCTGTAAGACTTGATTAATCCAAACGCTGAAATCCTGCAGGTGGCTGTAGTTATTTTTAGCATTAATGTTAGAGCTCTGCAAAGGGTAGATGAAAATTTATGATTTTGTCTCCTACAAGTCTCACAGCTTTTCCTTTCTCTGCTATAACTTGGATGGATTCCAACATCCCCCCAAATACTCAAAATTGCCCTTTATTTCTTTAATTGAAGAGCTGTGAAAGCAGGCAGTTTTGCCTCATGATCGTGGGGCAGAGTGGGTCCTGAGTCCCTTCTGGAGTTTAACATGTTCAGCTCTTGTTTGCAGACATTAAAACCTGTAAATCTTCATCCCGGGAAGAGCCTTTTTAGCATTTTCTGTTGTGAGCTGGGAGAAGAAAGATTGTTTAGGCATGTGAGCACCGAAACAAAACTTTCATAGTGGAAACTTGTTTTATTTTCTACTTTAGTGTTTTCATCCACTCTTCCACTTCCTCCTGCAGCTAACATACCCATGCTCGACTTCAGCAAGCTCCCGCTTTGCGCTTGTATTGGTGTGGACGAAGATTTTTTTTCCGTAAAAAATGTCAAGAATGAATTTGTGTCTCTCTCTGCTTGTGTCTTGTGCGTCATTCTTCTTCCTGGGCTTTGCATGTTCAAGCATGACCGTGGTGTTACAGTCTGACCAGACCTCCACTTAAAATGAATTTGATGCGTCAGGGAGGCAGATGTAATTGCCATTTATTTTCTGGCACATGTTTAGGCATGCATGTATGCCCACTTGTGCCAGTTGGGACCTGCTGTTTTCTCCATGTTCCTCTCCAGCTTGCAGTCCTAGTCCTGCTCCCCATACACCGGGAGGGCTGCATTCCTGGTCTGTAGGGGCACAGAATGTTCCTTGATGAAGAATCAGGAAAAGTTATTGATCTCTAAATTATTTTGATTTTCTGAAAGCAAAATTTCTCTCTTCTGTGCAACATTTTCTAAAATCTTGATGATTATCAGCAATACCTAGTAATGTACCTTTGCAGCAATGCTGTAGGCTTTGGGAAGTTTGGGGTTTTTTGTTGCTCTGGACACAGCAGTAGTTGCTGTGTTAGAGAATCCCACCTTTTCCTGCACCAGGCAGGGTTTGCGCTGTGGCTGTGCTGCAGTGCCAGCCACTGGAGGGCTAACCAGCTAGGGGTGTCTCCCATTATGCATTTCCCCATACAAACATGAAATGAATATGCTGAAGCAATTAACTAGACTTCATAAGCTTCAGCTGGCAAGCTTTCTGGAATCTATTCAAATAGGCAGCAACAGTTGCTGGGTAGCCTGAGAGGGAAGTAGGCTCAGGGCATTTATTTTGTTTAACTGGTGAGGAAGACGCAGGCAAGCTGAAAGGGGAGAAGATTCATTGATCTTGTTTCAACATCAATTAAAAAAATCTAAAAAAATTTGAGACATCTCTATATTTTCTTTTGTTTCAGTGTTGCCAGTGGAGAAATTCATCTTCTCAACATCTGAATAGGATTTAAAATTTGCCCTTACTCCCTACCATCACCAACACCTCTTTTTGTTAGGAATCAGTAAGCTGATTCTGATAACTTCTGGTTTGGCAAATAGTGGTTCTTTTGCCCGCAGAGCTGAATGAGACAACTCCTGTTTTGACAAGCAGACCAAAACTGTCAGACTCCTTTTTCCTGTAGGCGACTATACTTCATGTTCCTGGTGCCAGATAATATTTGACATTTAATTTAAGACCCTCAGTGCCTGCATATAAAGCTTTACTATGATAATAGTGATAAAGTGTCTGAGTGTTGGATTTGACACTCTTTTCTTCCTCTCTCCCGGTGCATCCCCATGTTCAATTTGGGCTGAAGGATATGACTTGAATTAAGCAGAGGAGGAGACTTAACCCTGAATTTTTTTTTTTTTTTTATGAATTGAGGAGGCCTGACTTGAAGATAAAAATCTAACTATGATTCTTATTCTGGCTATGAGATCTCTCACTGACTCACTGCTAAGTTGCAAGGCAGAATTTATGCAGAAGAGAAGGAATGGATGAGGGATAATGTCAGCAGAACAGAAGGACCTTCTGTTTGTAATTTGTCCACATCCTGTATTGACCACTAACGCATTTCCCACCAAAAAAAAAAAAAAAAAAAAAAAAAAAAAATTTTAATTTCCCCAAGGNTAGTATCCACAAGGCTGTGTTTGTACTGGATTTTTTCTGAAATCACATTGAGCTGCATCAGTGTTCATGGTGCTTTAGTCTGTCCTGCAGGCGAAAGTGGGTCAGGCCAGTAGCTCCCAGAGGAGAGGTCAGTGATGCCATGGCAGCTTGTCCCCTTTGGGGAGCAGGGACTGCACTGTTCTGGAGGGGTGCGAGGGAGGAGCAAATGACAGGGACAATATGTCCCTGTTTCATAAGCAGTCAAACTTGGAAAGAGCTGAGGTGGTAATGCTGGAGCCCCGGTGGTATCAAGTCAGTGGTGCGTTGTCCGTGTAGTTCCCTTTCCCTGGTGTACTTCCACAGGCTCTTTGCAGCAGCAAGAGTTGAACCTCCTCGTGTCAGTGACTCAGAATCTTAAACACACATGTTACTTTTCATGCCTAACACATGCATGTTGGCTATCCTGCCTTCTGACTCTACCCTGAGTCCTGGAGAAGACAGGCTGATTTACTCTTTTGGTCGTACAAAAGGTGGCACAGAAACAGTTCTTGTCTCAGGAGATACAGGGACAATCAAAACTGAGCTGATTTTTTTTTCTCCTTTTGCCTTCCACCATTTAAAAATGCCCTGTTACCGGGATCAACACCAATGCTTTGTCACTTGTGTTAGCTGAGCAGTGAGAAAAAAGCTGTGGTGAGTCATGCTTTTAATGTGGAGATTAAAATAGTATTCGTGAGAGTGTGTTGGAGACAGTCCTTGTGCTACTGCTGGTAGAAAGCAACTGGGAGGTAAATTCTTACAGAAGGATGAAAAATGTTTTACAGAGTCTCTGGAATCTAATGTGCTTCCTGTGAAGAAGTTATGTACCCAGTCCTACAGCAGAGACTAGAGAGAGTAGATGGATACTATCGGAAGTCTTTTAATTTAAAGTGAGTGGGCATAGCACAGTATGGGGGAATGGATTTTCTCTGAGCAGAACAAACATTCCACATCAGGCTTTCAAAATAGTGCCTGCATGCACGAAGGTCCCCAGTTCCTTGTGTCACTTCCAACAACCTACTTCCTCTGTAATTGCATGGAGTGCACTTGTTTCTCTCCACCTTTTAGCAGTTGATAAGACAGCCATTCAAAAACACCGCCCCAAACACCCAAAACTCAAAAAAACTCCCAAAACAACCAACTGAGAAACAAACCCCCCAAATTGCCCTGCTATTCTTGGAGAGTCCTGGGGCTACTTTAGGATATGTGTGATGGAAATGGTATGTAGGTGTTTATGATGTGATTAAAGTACAGGGAAGAAAGCTCACATGGAGAGGCTGAAAGTTCACTGATGAAACTTAGCTCCTGTGCATACCTGTATTCTTGGAATCAAGAACAGCCAGTGGAGACTAGTCAGGATTCCCATCCCCAGTCCACATCATAAACTGTCTGCAACCGTGCTGCTTTTTTGTACATTTTGTGTGTTGAGGTTGCTTAGCCTGCAAGCCAGGGCTTTTAATATCTCAGCAGATAGACTTGCCCAAGGGATGGCTGGCAGGTCTTGCTTTGCCTTGCTCGAACCTCACTCAGGAGTTGATTTTGACCCACCACCTCCTTTCTGCTGAAGCTGTTGTGTTGCATAGTTTGCAGTGCTGTGGGGAATAGCTCTGGACCGTGGCTTAGGGCTTTACATGAGAGAGATCTGCAGTGATAGCAGGAGCTGAGGTGGTGGGGATTGCAGGGGGCTGTCTGCACAATGTTGCAGACACTGCCACAGCCATCCCATTGGCACTGCCAGAGCAGAACATAGAAACCCTCAAAAAATGTGGGCAGAAAGATGTTCCAGGGAGCATCAAAATCTGCCCTTCCCTCAGGGCAGGATCCTTTGTATCTGCCGTTTCCAACAGATGTTTGTCTAGCCTTGTAGAGCAAACTCTTCAGTGGTACTCCACAGCCTCTTTGGGAAGTAAGTCTGTTACTACCTTGAGCATTCGAAAACATTTCCTAATGTCTGTTTTAAAATATTCCTTGGTGTAATTTAAACCCACTATTATTAGCTCTTGAGAACTCCTACCACTACCACCTTCCATTTTTCATTAAGAATAACTATTGCAAGTACTTATTCCTTATTAATAAGTGTCTTGTTCAGTGTTCCCACTTACAAAAATATACCAGACGTGCTACCATGAATTTGAGATTAATTCATTAAGTAAAATGGGGGGAGGGTTGGTGAGATCAGGCTGAAGCAATCTAGAATAATTAGCTGTGCTATTAATATGTCAGGCACATAGAACACTATATGATAGAGCCATTTATGGAATGACAAAGCAGAAAGGAGACATTTGCCAATTTTTGGTGTAATGGTGCAGGCTGCTGTAAGAGTTTTCATTGCCTGAGTGGGACAGCAAGACGGAGGTGAAGGGGCTGATGAGTTGCAGGAAGAGGAAGCTTTGGGAGGGTTACCTTACCTCAGATGTCATAAATGGACCTTAGCTCAACCATCAGAGGTAAGGGAGTTTGCCAGAGTACTGGCTCTTTGAGAAGCTTGAAGAGGGAAAGCGTCTCACTTTTTTGTGGACCTAAGGGTAAATGTACAGGAAAATAGATTGGAATTTAGGGAACAAAGATTAAGTGTCATAGAAGGATAAATACACTAGAAACAGACCCAAGGAAGCAGGAGATAAGAAAGTAGTAGTGGGGAGGTGCCGAGAGCACAGAACTGTAGGGACTGTGGGAAAGATACAGAAGAGATTCTCACTGCCAGAGCAGGAGTCCATGCTTTTGCTTCAGCTGCTGCACAGCAGAGTAGGGAGCAGGAAGGATTAGGTACTGCTAATCCCCCACTGAACTCCAGACTGTTAAACTGCTTGGGTTTGGCATGTGCATGTCAATGTTCCGAGTGTTAATTGTGGCTGGGCAACATCACACTGCAAGCCTGCTGGGCTGAGTTGCTCTTAGACCATGTGTTTCTTTATCATTTCCTTATACGGGTTTATGATTTCACAGCAGATAAATTAGAATGTGTTTTGAGATATTCAGTAAATAGATATGCTCTAGCAAGACACAAATGTTAGCTGAATATGTAGAAAATTAAGAACTCTTCAGCTGTGTTGAAAAAGGACTGCTGTTCATTAACTCTCCTTTTTACTGGCCAATCTACCTGGCCACTCCAAGCAAGTGGCCATCAAAAGGTAAAGTGCGCATTGTGCCAAGGAGATGCCAAGCTATTGTTAGAGACGTCTTTCTGGGGGAGCTGAACTGCATGCTAAACAGATGAGCTTGGACATACGTAAAAGACTGTTCCTGAAACTGCTGACAGGGGAAAGTGTGGTTTTATTTGCCTGTTTTTTCATTTATGAGCGTCTGGACCAGGAGTAGAGAAGTGTGTTTGTCCTACCCTGTCAGTTTCCTGAAAGAGCAGGCGGGCTGCCCTTGCCCTCTCTCAAGAACTGCACAAGGTATAAATCAACAGATCGAAGTGTGAGAGTCAGGAGACATGAACTCAAGTGTCTTGTCAGCTGTAAACTTCATCTGGCCCCGGCAGGTCACTAATACCAGGTGCCTGCATCCCCCTCGGCTGCTCAGCACTGGTCGTGTCACAGCACCACTGCTGGAAGGGAGACCTGTGGAGGAGTCCTCTCTGGTCTTGCAGTTGCTTAGTGCAGCTGCTCCGTGCCTCACTCCTTGTATTACATGACCTGTTGTTCTCAAGTGAAAGCTTTCGCTTTTGTAAAGTACAGGGGTTCAAACCTTACAGGATTGCATCTTAAAGATGCATAAAATTGAGTATAAATCTCCCTTTGCATAGACAGATTTTTTTTTTAAACCGAGCAGAACTGTTAAGCCTATGTTTAAAAAAGACAAAACACTAAAACAAGGAGACTCAACTGTTCGTCTACATTTTTCTTCTTTGAGCACCCAACAAATGTACTGCAAAAGGGAGGGCTGGTGTGAGAGTAAAGTAGAATTTGATATCCTGATTGCTGGCTGGTGCTGCTGTTTTCATTAAGGCTTTAATATGTTTTCAGGGCTTTTGTACAAAGGGTGAGATCTTTTTCCCTTCATTAACTCCCTGGACCACTGAGGAGCTAAGACCTTTTTTCACAATCTTATTTGGTACGTGAAGACTGTAGATCAGGGTGGATGTGGCATTTGGTATGACTGTGGATGAAAACATCTACTTACCAGCAGCAGGTGCGTTGTTATCCAGAGAGCAGGAAGGGGACCCTTGGCTCCAAGGGGGAGTGCTCCTTCACAGCCGACAGCTTTCCCCAATGGGGGATTCACAGAATGGGTGATGAGCAAGGCCAGGTATGGATCTGGTGAAGAAGGGGCATGTCCTCACCTTCTCCTGCTGTCTGCTCCTGTGGTGGCAAACAGAACTGCTTCAGCAGGACAGACACAGCTCTTTCAATTTTTTTAAATTTTATTTTTACGTTCAGTTATTACTTGACAGTCTGCCGTTGTTTTTTGAGGAATACAAGCAAGGGAAAGCAAGTTGCATTTTTTCCCTGCTGTTCATAAATCAATAAAACTTGGATGGAGCTTCAAGAAGTAGAAAAAGATGCTTCACTAGCTTGAGGGCTTTCATCCATGACATAAGAAAGATGGATCCTTTCCAGGAAGGCATCAGTGCCAGACTTTTCCTAACAAAGACTGGGTTTATCTCTCATTCTGGAAAGTCCCATTTAGACAACATAAGTGGGAAGACTGCCTGCCTTCTTTCTGTGAATTTTGTTGTAAGTGGGAGTATTCTCTAATTTCCAAGGCAGTGCTGAATTTAACCATGCAACAGTTGGTGAGTAATGTGTCAGTCCAAAGTTGTTGAAAGTTACAGTAGTTTTGCTGTACTGTTGGAAGTAGGTAGCTCTAAAGTGTAAGACATGGCACTGTCATGTTGCTGCCATTTCCCTGAATTCTCAGGAAGCTGCTTTGCAGCAGTCTGACTGCATACAGTGCCTCCTGCAATAGAGACTTTAAATTTAAATTCAGATTGCAAATGTGTAACCATTCAGCTATCCCTCTGTGTAAAGAAAATTTCCAGGTATGTGTTACATGAGTATCTGAAGCTCAAAAACAATTAGCTGATGAGTGAATACCCAGTAGGTGCCACTGAGAAATACCTTCACTTGGCTGGTCCCACCTTTTTTTTTTTTTTTTTCCATTGTCCCAAATGAATGAAAAGCTGGACTGAAAATAGTGTCAGTATTGCAAATTATCTCAATGCATGATCCTTACTTATAGTAATCAGCTTTTATTTTGGGAAGAGCTCTGTGCAGAGGGTATTTTTGGCGCTTGGTTCCAGTCGCCTAATTAAACTTCTCGAAACAAGAATAACGAAATGCATCACCCCTGGAGCAGACCAGGACTTTGGAAAGCAGCCAGGTAAATCTACTGAGAACAAATGGAGAAATTCCTGTTTCAAGTTATAAACTGTAAAATCTGGATGGGGCAGGGCTCCAGTGACTTCTTGCTGCTGTGCAGACAGGGCAGGGCAGACCCTGGCAGAAAAAGGATGTCCCCTTTCTCTTTTCTTTTGCTTATCTCTCTCCTTCTTTTCAAAACAGCAACCATTCAGATAAGTATCTTGAGAAGATGCTGCTGTCTTGATTTTTATTGTTAGGTCTACACTTTCAATTCCACTGCCATTTTAATCCATGCCTCATAAGGTGAGGCATGGAGCTTTGTACCTGCCAGGATGGCAGGTTAATAGGGCAAGTGCATCTGCAGCAAGCATGCCACTTCATTTGCCTGTGTATGCTGCTTCCTACCCTTGATTCTGGCAAGTTTTTACGGGAAGGTGCCCTGTGAGCAGTTTTGAAGAGAACTTTACACACAGGCATTCACCAATATGTAACCATGTTAATTAAAAGCAAATTTATAGAGTAGAAAGTTACATGCTGGTACCAGCCTTTCCCATCAATCAGGGTTAACCTGTGCCAGTTCAAAGATGCTGCCTGTGGATACTGCCTAGCATGACCTATAAAGGATTTTTTTTCTGTGTCTGTTGCAATTGCACTAAGAAATGTTAGTAGTACATCTGTTGAGATCACCTCAACACTCTGTCCTAAGCAGTTCTTGATGGATTATAACGCTACCAAATAATAAGCATTTTGGCTAAAGTTTTCTGCCTGAGCTATCTATCTCACTGTGTCACTATTTTTAAGTTGTCATCGAAAAAGAAGGCCAGCCTTTTCCAGCAACAGGACTAGGAGGAGAGTATTGCTTTACATGAAAGCAAATGAGTGAACACATCCTGGCACCCACCTTCTCTGTGAGCTGGAGTGGCTCTGAAAGCTTGTAAGCCAGTTTTGGGATTTTGGAGTCATGAGTGACCATTTCCCCTTCTGTGAGAAGCTGCCCAGTTTTAAGCCATATCAAGTGTATGTAGCAGTGATTTCAAAGTTTCCTTGCTTAACATTAGGGTTTTCTGTTCACTTAAAGGCTAAGTCTGTCCCATCCCTTGCTGCTGACCACCCTGCTGAGGAGCAGAGCGAGTGAAGATGGACATGGGGCACATTAGTTAGGAGAAGGAAAAAGGTCAGGAGGAGTCAAGCAAGTAGGAGGAAAGGCGGGGCAGTCTGTACTCAAGAAAGTTTGCTGTGTTTTACACCCTCTAGAGGGGAACCCATGATTGCTATCAGCCAGGATCTTGGCATGCTCTGCTGCCAGAGCTGGCAGCCCAACTCTCCCATTTCTCTTGCCATGTGCAATCCAGGGAAAATGATCCAAGTTTTCACCTGCATTAGCTGCCTGACCCAACTCCCCATTATAAAACAAGTCTTCATGGCATTTCAAAGGAAGCAGGAGTATGGGAAGAGAAGGGCTGCACTTCACTGCAGGCACATGTCCTGCAGAACTTGCTGGCAGCTAGTGCATTTAAACCCCAGTAGCAGTTTGCTTTATTCCTTCTCAATCTGATCAGTACAAAGGCCAACGAGTGTTACAGGTGTAAGCTGATGTGCTTGCCCAAGTAAAGGAGGCCTGTGGAGCAGGTTGGTAGGTTAAACGTTGCCATTGGTGTCTGAGGGTAACAATGTGAGATCGTTTTATGGTACTTTTGTTCAGTCGGGTTTTTCCAGAATTTCTTCTTGCAGTTAATTTTGATTTTGACCTACATATAAAACACATGTAGAAAAGATCATTATTGAGACTGCAGGTAGTTTTGATCATGTTAAGTCTAGTCTGAGATTGAACAGGGTTATAGAGGAATGAAAGTTACTGCATCCCTTCTTTTCTCTCATAGAGGCCATACTGTATGGAGTGGATGGAGCAGGCTAGGAAAAAGGATCTAACAATATGGTTAAAGCAATTACACTGGTCAGTACAGTGATTTTTTTTCTTGTCCCCTGCAAAAAAACCCCACAACTAGTGAATGCTTGAAGAATATCTCCTCGTTAATCTTAATTGAAGCAATTCTCTTATTTAAACATCATAGTCCTCTTTTTGCATTTACAAACTGCTTAGCCTTCTGAGTACCTTCTCAAAAGCTCACACAAAGATACTCCTTTCATTTGTGACTCAGTTCTTAAAGTGAGAAGGGGACCCTGTTGGGAGGTGATGTCCTTTTCTCCAGAACACTAAGTCCCAGTATTATTACTTCTTTATGCTTCTGAGGATCTCATCCTGAACAGATGAGATTTTACCTCATGTACTCTGCACAGCTCAAGAGCACGTAGGTAAAGGAGAAAATTAGATCAAAGTTTCTATTTTGCTAAGTCTATGTTCTCTGTATGTACAAGACACAAAGACAGTCTCTGCCCCGAGGAGCACTGAAAACCACTCTGAAGCAAGGTCATTCTCCTTTTGTCTGTGAACTTTTCCCTGAGTTCAAGTATCTTCTCAAAACCCACAAAACTCTCTAAGACTGCTGTGCTGTGGTCTTTGTGGGGTGACCCACGGAAGTAACTCAAACTTCATTGAGGGAGAATGATGGTGCACGCTTCCTTAGTGATGTTCCATGTGGAATATATTGTAGCAGGGCCTGGTAGCAGCAGTTAGCTGAGTGAGTTTTAGATAAGAGGGTGGTGTTAACAGGCTCAACAGAAAAAGCCTTCTGAGGCCGAATTCCTGTTTTCTGAGATGACTTTTCTGATGATGATGAAGAAAAATAAGATCTCCATCTTGGCACCATCGCACTGGACTAGCTGTAGTCAATGCTCCTTTTCCATGAAAGTTGCCTGGTTCTGACCAGTGAAATAGAGCAGATACTGACAAACCTATTCCAACCACTTCCATGTGGATAACAGCCTCTCCAAGTTTCAGCTCCTTGTCACATCTTGTCTCAACTCTTATATGAGAAGCTTTTCACAGAGAATGAGATCACAGAGTCCAGAAGACATGCTGTTGCCTCTCCAAGCTTCTGCTCTTCTTCCAGAGGAGCATCTGAGACTGAATTTTTAGGACATGTTGAAACGCCTGCGTGAGGAAAGGTGAACAGGGTATATAGGCACTGGGCGGAAACTCCCCTTCAAGGATTAGGATAAAGGGTGTGAAGTAAGATATGCAGATATCCCCAGAGATGCCAAGGCAGTGGAAAGAATTCAAAAGTTTATTTAAAAGGCCAGAATACGAGAAACTTAGAAATACCTGACAGCGCTGTCAGGTACGCACCAGGCCCCAGGGAGAAAAAGGCAAACCTCCTGCTCGCTCCTGGGCTTTATCATCGCTTCTCCCCCCCCTCCATCTCTCCCCGGGCACAATGGCCCTGTAGCATTTCTGCAAATGTTATCTCTCTCCTCTCACATATCAGAGAGAGAGGCTGAGAACTTCTCTTGCTATGCGGAGGGGGAGAAAGCGTAGAAGCTGCCTTTGAGAAAGAGTGACCTTTTAGGCAGAAAGCCTTCCTAAGCTGAAAGAGTTTCTAGCTTTCCCATTACAGATTCTTCTGAAAGCACTACTCCTACAACGGAAAAAGGTTTCAGAGTGCTCATCATGTTTTGTGCTGAGCAATTTGGGAATCTGTCCATTGGAGTCTATACAGGAACTTCTTTGTAGAAATAGTATTACAAACAAGTGCTGTGCCACTTACTTGAAGTCATCGTGGTGTTTTGCTTTAAAGCCTGAACTGTTCTTCAAGTCTTCCACCGTTTCCTCCACAGATAAAATAAAAATGTTTGCTTTGCATGTTGTAAGGCACTTGTCACTTGTGAACTGTTGGCATTTAATAAATGGTGCTGATTGTTAATGGAATCTAGTCCCAGGAAGTCACCATAAAATTAGAAACACTGAGATTAGGTGTGAGGAGAAAATAATAGCATTATTGTCCACCAGTTGCCAGTGAAAATTTCCTTGGAGCTCAGAATTGGCCAGCTCCGCAGAAGTCACCTGCTTTGCAGGACAAGTGTGTCTCTCAGGTAACTGCTTGGTGGAAAAGTCCCCCTTTTCTGTGTTATAGTGGAGTCCTGTAGGTCATCTGTGGCAATTACTATTCTGTAATTGTCCCTGGTGATCATAATTTCAGTTCCTGCCTTCAATGCTTCTTATTTGCTGATCTTCTTCCTCTGGTAGATTCTCCTTTCCACAGAGAAGAAGAATGGTTTGTAGTTTAGCCCTAGGATCTTCTGGATCACGAGAATGTCTGTCTCTTCAGGCTTCCCTCATAACAGGGAAGACCCATGGAACTTTTGCTTTATTTTAGGGGCAACATCAGGATGTGGAGCCTGCATTGCCCCTGAACTTTTGGGGCTGGTACTGGCTACTCATTAAAAAATGCTAATTATTGTGCTTGTATTTCCCCTAGAATATTTGTGGTGCCATCAAATGCAATTAATTATAATATCACAAGGAAGTGTTTTATTGCATGAACAGTGTGTGTTAATGGGAGAAGAATACTTCTTGTTCATGTGCCAGTCTGTGGTCCTAGTATTGAGGCCTGAACTTTGAGAACACAGTGATTTTCTTTGCTATGTACATATAGTCATGTGCAGGTAACATTTAATTAATTGAAGTACAAAGGACAAGCCAAAGTGGAAAAATGTGTGAAGAATGTTGTATTTTGATGGCTTCCAAAAAATGTCCTATTTGAGAGGTGTGAATTTATGCATTGTGTTTCAGCCTCCTGTTCAGAATGAATATTCATCAGGATTAGTAGCATCTTCTGCATTAGTGGTGTCAAAACTGGCTGCCAGTGTAATGAATGTGTTTCTTTTATTCTCTGGTTCGAGACTCATTCTGTCAACTCAATGCACCTTTTAAAAACTTCATATTTATTTATGTGATGCCAGTTACCTGCCGAGGTCTGTAACACAGGTTAGATTGGAAAAGATGGGCAGTCATTTCACTGTATTCAGGAATGGTTTCATCCTGTAAGCAGCATGATTCTTAATTTGCCTCTGTCAACTTCAGGGACAAATTCTCTGTCAGTCCAGTGCAAAAGAGTTTTAGTTTGGCACTGACCTTGTGCTTTCATTTCCACAAATATTAGGACAGAGACCTATGTCTCAAGGATCTTTGTTTCGAGATAAGGACAATAAATTTAAAATATGTTTGCAAGTCTTGCATACTCTGCTTTATGTGGGGAGGGGGGTGATAATTAATTGATAAGAAAAAACTGTTTATTCATATCAGTCCCTCTGATGAAACCAGAAAATCAATCATGATATTAAACTTCATGTCCCTGGGACTTTATGACCCAGTATAGAATATACTCTGACAAGGAAGAAAATCAGTTTAACAAGTTTTAAATGTAGGAGCATGCTGAACCTGTAACTGCTTTCCCGTTTTTGAACATGACTTGTTTTGTTCATTGGTAACTTTGGCTTGGTGTACTATCAAAGTTGTGACAATCTAAGGACATAGTTAATCCAAGGGTTGTAGAGATAATGTATCACATTAAGCCAGCAAATACAGCTGGAAAAGTCAAAGATGCTTTCAAATACTCAGTCAGCACTTAATTATGACTTGTGTGCCCAAAAGCCTCTTTGCTTTTCCCAGCTCTACTGTTTGGTCTTACCTGAGATAGTCTGTCTGATCACAAACCCTATTACTCACAGGCCACAGGAACGTTGCTGAGTTCTGCTGGTTAAGATACTGAGTCTGCCTCTACCCACTCACATGCTTTTTCCAGGAAAAAAGGGATTTTTCACCAAACAATTTTTTGTAGGTAAGGTAGGCAGCCTTGAAGCAATGAAGGAATGATACAGTTTTGTTGGGAAAACAGTCCACCCTGCTGCTGCAGCTGTTTATAACTACTTTTTACAATGAGTCCATTATTTAATATTAGTTTTTGAAACCTCCCTGAGAAAAATTAAATTACTTTAATGAAGTACTTTTTACTGCTTGTAGCCAAATTAGTTATTAATTGTTAGTAACTGAGATAAGAAGTTTGAAAGTTACTATTATCTGGTAATTGACCCTGTCAGGTTTTTTAAGCCTCCTCCACTTTAGCTTATCTCACCTCTATATCCACCAGTCTTAACTCATATTAATTCTTAGAGGGGATTTTGTTTTCCAGAATCTCTTCTTCTTTGCTTTCCAGAGTCTTCTGTCAGACTCTACATTTGGTGATGTTCTTCTCAGAAGGAGCAGAGACTCAGAAGTACTCTGAAGCACAACTCCATTATGGATTCTGGACAGATATCAGGGGTTTGCATTCTTCTGATCTGTGCAGTATCCCAGGAACTGTGAGTGCTGCATTTCTAGAGGATGATCAAGAGGATCCTCATCCTCATTCAAGGGGATGATTCACTCAGGGAAGGGGAGAATGAGTTTCAGAGTGAAACTCTCCCCTTCAAGACACGGTCCAGTATGGACTCAGTTCTGAGGCCACGTCCAGGAGCCGAAGTGTTTCAGGTACACTTTATCTGCAGCCAGGCAGTTCCTTAAGGATGAACAGTGTAGGCTTTATAAAAAGGGATTTTTCTCTCCTAAGACCTGGAGAGCCAAAAATATGTATTCAGCAGCAGTTTGATAAACTGTCTGGCAGAAGGACCAGAATGCCCTCCACCTCGAGAACCTGCAGGAAGCAGTGGCTGCTGCTTTTCTGACAGCAGTGCTGACAGAACTCCATGTCCACGTGGCAAATCTGATCAGCAGAAACCTAAAGGCAATGCAACACCTGCCTTCAATGAGCTGTCCTGGCTCAAACCTGAGGTAAAAACCTGAGAACAGATGGCTTACTCTTGTTTTGCTTGTATCAGCATTAAATATGTTCATAAATGCCACTAAGTATCCTGGTTGATAAGCCATGTCCTGTGTAATAATGCAGGACAAGTTGTGCTATCACATTTAGTCGCCCACATATTGCCAGCGGTTATGAGGGGCAAAAAGCCAAATGTCTTCAGCCACTTAATACATGATTTCTGGTGTATTGTACATAAAATTCTTGAGTGTTGCTGTTGCTTCATAAAAAGTGAAAGAGTGCTTTATAATTTGTATAACTCAGATGACAAATAGGGACATACAGCTATTCAAAACTCCCTTATAGTCCAATAATTTCTCTGCAATAATGCTTTTTGAAAGTAAAAACTGTTGTAGATTTAACATTACAGGTGTGTCTCTAGAAAATATACTGTCACAGACACTGTTCTTAATTGTTCTAGATCCCCAATAGCCTGTGCATCTCGAAGCTTTCTCCTTGTTGCCTGGATCCTGGATGGCTGTCCGTGGGGGTAGATCTGTGAAGGATTTCCGTTCTTGCCTGATACAAGCCAGATTTTGGATTTGGATTCGCTCAATTGTGATTTGAAATCTTTATATTCAAAATTCTGCTTAGGCGCAAAAATGAAAGAGAGCAATGAAGGTTTGAGCATTCCACACTATTACTTGGACAAAGCAGCCTTATACTGAACTCCCTTAATATTACAGCTCTTCACAAATGGCTTGAAGTCATTTTGAGAAATTGCATGTCTAGAAATTTGGCTTCTGGCACAAATTCACATGTGGAGAAATTCCAACAAAACTAAGGAAGACAAAAAATAAAATAGGTCCTGTAGAAAACAACTAAACAGATGAGAAGGCATAGTAAGGCTGATAATTCTGATTGCATGGAGAAAGGAGCTGCTCTTGACTTTTGGGAGCTCTAAGTCTGTATTTTAAAGCTCTACCTTCCCAGATTTCCTGCACTGACTGACACTGGGATGTCCTAGAGTGAGGTGGATGAAGAACAGCTGGATTTTCTCTTTAACTCTGTACCACATACGAGGACTGGCAGAGATGTATTGGATTTTCACTCAAATCATAGGATATCTTGAGTTGGAATCCATCACAAGGATCATCAAAGTCAAACTCCTGGCCCTGCACAGGTTGCTTCATCCCTGATGCTGAATTCAGCATCCATGTTAAACTTCATACAGTTGGTAATTGCCCAGAGTGAAAGAATTTTGCAGAGTACAGCAAAACTAATGGCTTGAATAACTGGGTTTCCTGTTCTTCTGCAAATGGACATATCTGCTAATTACATTCCATTAGTAAACTTGTCCTTGGAGCTGGCAGTATATACAAATGAAAATCTCACATGTCCCAGTGTTATCCTCAGTAATGGTAAGGTTTCTGCATGTGTCCTAGAATGTATTTGGTTTTCTTTCTGTTTCCTGAAGGGGCATTGTTATGCTTTCATACTTTTTTATTGCCTGCTCACTTTGGTGGTAAGTATTGGGTAGGTAAGATTTGGGTTGGATAAACTGCCATCCAAATTTTACTTACAGTCAAATTTCAGAGCTCATGCACCTGAAATAAGTCTCATATGACACCTCTGGTGTTCTGGTCTGAAATGAAACCACAAAGATATTAAGAAGAATCTGTGGTTGTGGGAAGGAGAAGAGAAACCTATCCAAACATTTTGGAAATGTACAGTTTGTATTTTCCTTGTAAACTTTAAAAACCTGTGATGTAGTTGTTTTTTTTTCCCCCAGATAGCTTTGACTTTTCCACATTAATCATTTTACTCATCAGTTTGTTTTTCTTTGTCTTTCATTCAGCAAAAGCTTCATGAAACCCTTGCTATGAATAGTTTCAGTATTTGTCTCAAGGTGAAGAAAATTTCTCCGTTTAGATCATAAAGCAACCCAAGTGCTGTATACACATATATCAGTCAGGGCTTCAGGTTTCCAGGCCAGAGCTGTGGAGACTTTCTTCACATGGGGTTCCTAAACTCATGTTTCAATTAGTTCTAAACCCATAGAATGCCTGTGCATGTGATTGAATATCTGTAGTTTCCATGTGGGATTTAAACAAATTTTTGTGCAGTCAATCAAAGCTCCATAGGCAGGGTCAGCACCTCTCATGCTTAGCTCTGGATAGGTTCTTGGGAGAGAGTTTGCAGTTGAGTATCAATATTTCCTGAAGGCTTATATATTTCAACTGGAAGCTTTTCATCTCAATATATACACTTTTAATTCACACAATGGGTTCAACTCAGTCCTCCAAAACTCAACTGTGCTGAAATTCAGTTCATTGGACATTCAGTTCACTGGTGTTACAGCAGTAAAAGTTGTAAGAAACTCAGATTTGAAAGAGCCCAGCAAGTTGGCACTGAAACTTTAACTTTTCTTGATGCTCTAGGGAGAGGTTAATTCTGCTCAATCACTTTTTATTCACCTGCCTCATAAAAGGATCTGCAGACACTTTAATAGCTGAATTGAAAGGTTGTTGAGTCACCATTATATCTCTGTAGTCTTTGTTCACTTGCTATTTTGCTGCTGCTTTTACCATTATTCACTGAGTTGCCACAGAAATCTCTGATAGTGGTACTAAGAGATTTTTATTTCCCTAGCAGTGGGAGAATTGCAGTGCTAATCCAGACCATTAGTGCTAGCACCAGGGGGCTTTGCATTCAAAGTGCAGGTTCTACAGTGGAATTCATAGCAGCAAGTGACTATCTCCAGGTGTTAGGGAGGCATATACTGGGGTTTGTGTGTGAAGGTCCCTATGATTTTGAATCAGGCTTTATAGGACTTACGTGAAATATGCCTTGTCTGGGACTTGGGACTTTGGATACCTCCGTATTATAAGTAATTACATATTAAACACATTAATAACTTGATAAGTATTTTGTTGCAGCTTTGCATTTCAGCTATATGAGCTGAGCTGGATTTTCTCTTATGTGCAGGCTGTAATTTGCGAATAGTACTGGATGAAGTTGCACTGTCCCACTCGCCTGTCAGAGGATATTATATCTCTGTAATATAAATTTATTTATTTATTTATTTATTTGTATGTTGTGAAAGGTATATAAGGAACGTAAGTACTTCATGGATCCTGAAGTACTTTCTACACTTTGGAACGGTCCACAGCCTGGAGTACTGAGAAAAAAACAGAACTGGTGTTTGCTACCTTTACCATATAGAAAGCGTAGGGTCGTAGCTTTTGGGTCCTGAATGGCTTTACCATGTGGGCCATCTGATCTGTAGTACAGAGGCATGAGCTCAGTTCTTCCAATATAATCTCGTACAGTGCACCAAGGCCCTTTTAAGTTGCCACACCATAAACAAATTACTAAAATAAAATATTCTGAGGGGACTTTCCTGGTTTGTCTGAAACAATAAGAAAAAGTTGATCCTTTATTCTACTCTTCTTCCCAGTGTGTATGATGAGAAGAGCAAATCAGAGATCTCCCAATTATCCATGTGGCTGCAGGGAACCATAGCAGCAGTGTTACACAGTAAAGTTCAAAAGATACTTTAAGCAATTTTTTACTAAAAAAGCCACCATTCTGACCCAGGAGTTTGATAATTAGTGTCCTTCATCATCACATTTCATTTCATAATCAGCGACTGAGAGCATGTTGGGTCAAGTGAGAAGGACCTTCTATGACCTGCTTTCTGACAAAGCAAGTTGGTAGGATTATACCAGAGCTGGCCTGCTCTTTCCAAAACCAAAGGAGCAAATCAGTACATGCTTTAAACCTGGACACTTCAGAGTAGTTATACCAGTGTCGCATTAACTGGCCCCGGGTGTGTTAGGAATTTGGATTCCCGTATGGTACACACAGCCTTTTGTCAGGTATTAGCAAATTTGCACCAGGTGCATTCTCTCATAGGTGTGCAATTGATGATGCAGAGGATTACTCTTTTTGGTGCTCAGGGGGAAGGGAAAATGATTTTTAGAATGGATTGTGTGCTTAGAGGAGAGGTAGAAGAAACAAATATTTTATGTATTTTTCCTCTTCATTCAGATAAGTCTATCTGATGTGAGTCTTGCAATGGTGCTTGAAGCTGAAGCTTGAGTGTCTCTGTGTTAGCACAGGCGAGGCAACGAAATGGATCGCAACCCTGCATCTCACTTGTGCTGTCCTCTGAGTTCAGAATTAAAATGAACTGCAGACAAAAGTAACAGTGTTTCCCTTACCCATTTCTCGCGTGAGAAAGTGAAGTAAAAAAGACACAGCATAATAATGAAAAGAAAGCCATGTTTTTAGAATTCTTTCGCTCATAGGCAGCAGTCTGTTAAATAGTCTCAGAGAAGGGGTTTCATTTTTAAGAGCCCAACTGGTTCTTTGCTTGTCCAGAAGCCTTTGTGTTTTACTCTCTGTCTCAGGCCTTTTTCAAGCCTTTCCCTAGTATAAGAGTGAAAAATAGTTGGGTATGTGAACATACGCAACCAGATTTCGGTCCTTGCCCGATGGATGGTGATGAATTAGCAGAAAGAGGAGAAACTAATATACATTGTCATAGTTCATGTAAATGCCTAAATAACAGTAAGAAAATTATCTGTAAGCAAAGGTGTCTTAATTTCAAACTGCTGTCCACAGGGCTTCAGCTGGACTTGAAGGCAAGTGCTTGAAGTGGTTTGAGCTGTGCTGAGGTATGCTGTAGATGTTTAGTTGCTTAGTTATGCAAAGCATGTTAAATTGCATGACTGCTTTGGTTTATGTAACATAATTCCCTCCCAGATTCTCCAAGTACTTAACAATCAACGCCTGCTCGGTGCAGTTCTATCCCTCTGCTTTTCCTTGGGTAAAAACAGCAGAGAGCAGGGAAAAGGTGTTTTTTATATGTGCCCGTTGCACCAACTGCGGTCTGTACAAATCTTGTGTAAATAATACAGTTACGATCTCCTGATGTAAGTAATCTTGATTCCTTCTGTGACATGCGTGGCTTTGAAGAACATTGATTCTCTTCTGATACTGCTTGACTGAAGTTTGTTCTTATTGCAACGGATTGTGAGAAGAAAGAATCTGTCCCTATATGTTTTGCAGCGTTTGCAGTTTAATTTAAACTCTGCTATGAAAAAGAAACGGGATCTCTGAAATACTGAGTATCATAAGGGTTCTGGTATTTACACACCATCTGCTCCAGTACACAATGGATAGCTGATCAGCTCCTTCCTGTAGCAGCAGGTAACATAGTGTTCCTGTGAATGGATAATATTGGTCCCAGTTCTCTACTAGTGTAAAAGCAAAGGAAGCAGATCTTAAAGAGGGTGTACATGTATATTAATTCTTCATAAGTTGCTCTGATCATATATTGTTGTCCTGCCTAAATGCGGTAATGAAAGCGTTTGGCCTGTTAGCTCCTTCTTCACCCAGTCATATGTAAGGATGATGCCCTCAGCCATCAGACCATAAGGTCTTGTCTCCCCTAATGACAGCAAGAGATAGACTATCCTGTTGCTAAGTGTTTGGTTCAGACAGAATGGGTTTTTAAAGTGCTGAATCTAACACCCTTGACTTTCTCTCTTTTCTCTCTCTCTTTTTTTTTTCCTGCCTGCAGAGCCAAAGTGAGGAGTGCTGGCAAGAATACTTTTTTCCCCTGCTGTTCTAATCCTGCTTTCTTTGATATCTGAAATTCAGTTTTGAGAGCAGATGCTTTTAGAAATTTGTATGGGCCAGTAGGGACTGGTCACAGCATTAATGTTGTAAAACCTTCTAATCCAATTTGCACCAAAAGGTGCTTGTTGTTAAAATGCTCAAACACATCTAAAAGCATGCTGAAATGGTTTGTTCTTAGCATGTGTTACACATCCACAGGTCCCATTAGCTTTGTCAGGTCCTGTGCTTTGACTTTTGATTTTTTGGGAACCAGTTTTTACACTATATTCTTTTATGCCTGTCAAACATGCTTAGACTGGAGTGGAGAAGAAAGTTTCTCGCAGTCGGGTGAGGTAAGTTCTTGGCCAAAAGAGGTGAGAGACCAAGATACCGAAGAGTTCTGGCATTGTTGTGTTTATTAAAGGACTTGTGTGCTTGAATTAAGAAGGAGCTGGCAGAGGGAAATATGAACTGGTGGACATGTAGTGTTACAAAGAAAAGATTTAGCAAATAAAGTGTCCTGGTTACAGGGCTTGGGAGCAGTTTATCACTGTGTGGGTATAACCAAAACTGTGTATTCTACACCCTCTATGTCATTTCTGATGGACTGTTAATAAATGGATAGTTTGCAGCAGCTGCCCAGGGCACACCTGACATGTCAGGCTACAAGCTGGCCGTTTGTGGGTATGGGTTCTTCTGCTTGCAATATTATTTTAATTTTATAGCTACAAACCTGGGGAAGTGCTGCTGGACTCTGACCCATTGGTTACTAGAATTTTGTATAACCTATATTCTGTCTGAAATATTTTCCCTTAAAAATGAGGAAATTACTGAGCACAGGAAAGTGAAAAACAAGCATTGTGTATGACGCTTCATACTACTTTCTATTTTTTATCTTATTTTTTTAGCATCTCAAGCCTCATTTATCAGCTTACAGAATTACTTGTGCGTAAGTCCATCTGCTAGGTTGCGTCTGGGAAAAAACGGGGACTCATCCGAAGAACATCTGATGTGTTATTTAGGAAGCATTTTTTTTCTTGACTAATGTCAGCTAGTCAGCAATATTTAAGCTGTAAGCTTGTAAGCTGACCTGCTGAATGGCTCTTTCTAGTTCTTTTTTTCCCCCAGATTCCTGCGGGACTTTTAGAACCCCTTGCTGTACTGCACTGAAGCAGTCTACTTTAATTCTGCACTGACACCCAATGTTCTTAGTCTCCTCAAGGAAACTGGTAGCGTTTATAGACTGCCAGTCCCGCTGAGACTCATGAGGGATGTATACCTTTCTGAGGACCCACCCCTCTCCTACCTGGATGAAATCTTGGATATCTTTGACTTTGTGGATAGACTCCATTGAATGCTGTGGTGAGAAAGAGTTGATGAAGATAACGGGGATGGAGCAAAAGCAGATCTTCCTGCTATATCCTTGTTGGACTCTTGCTCTGATGCCATATGTTTTGATGCCATTTTGAGACTAAAGCCAGGGAATAGGAAGGCGTGCTAACTTCTTAGAAGCTGATGATGGAGCGCTGCCTCCGCAGAGCAGCCCTGCTACACTTGTTGGTGCTAATTAGTTTGTGTCTGTTGAGCTTCCTTATGACACAGTCTGTTCTCATTAACACTTCCCTGTAGATTGCTGCTGAACTCCAGAAATCTCATTCATTTGTGACACACATTTCACCATCCCAGGGAGACGAATTTATTTTGTTGACAAAGGTGCTGATAACACTATCAGACTGCAGTTTTCACTCTGAGTGTGTTTCTCAGAGATGGAGAGAGGTGACAAGACAGCCTGAGTGGGAGAATGAGTTAAAAATAACAGCAAGAATTGCAGCTGTAGTTTGTCTACCAGTTTGAATTGTTTCAGCCCCAGACCATGTGATACTGCAGACAATTATAGTCAGTGTTTATTCCTTCTATCCCTGCCTCTGTATTCTATGTAATAACATGAAAAGATACAATAGATAAAATAGCTAGAATGAGAAGCTTAGAAATCATATATATACTGTGTATAAATTTATATATAAGCATGCTATATACAGATACAGTCTCTGTTTCTCTCTATATAGCTTGCTTTAAAAAATAAAAAATCAGGAGCTACTCTGTAAGTTAAATATAAGCCTTGCAAATAGAATATAGCTGAAACTACTGCAAAGTTTGGATCAAAGGCAACAGGTTTTAGAAATAATTTGCAACTGAACATATGAGACCCCTTTTTACTTGGGCCGTGGTACACTGAAACACCATTGGATAGGGAGACCTGTGGTATTTCCAACCCACCAGAGAACTCTGGAAATTCTGAAAAGTTGTCCCCTGCCACCATAACTCCTCGTGCATCCTCAGCGTAGTCACAGTCTATGCAGGCTGAAGCCTATCCGAAAAGTGGGAGGTGCTGGCCAAGAGCTTTGTTCCTTCTGATAAGAGGAGCCACCAATTAGAAGGTACTACCCTTCTGGTTTACATGATCTACTCTGTGAAAGTCCATATCTTACAGTTAAAACTTTTGGAGTCAGAAGTTTGTATGGCTGTTAGTGCGCGTCCTTCATGAGATCGGCTTTTCCTCGATATTCATGGTCATCCTCTCTGCATTTTATGTTGTTGCCTTCTGCGTGGTTTTATGTTTTACTGCTGCTCTCTAGCATGACAGAAGCTCCTCTGGAAATGCAAAAGGCAATTTTTCTACTTTAATGGCTAAGCCAGAAATGACTTGGCTTTTGCCATTTATCTTCAGTCCCCTCTGCAACATAACAAATAGCTTATCTCATAGCATGGTTTTCCTTCAGCCATTTCTGTGTTGTCAATGCTCATGTACTGTGGTATGCCAGAAACTATACTTTCTTACCACATTCTCATTTTCCTGAGTCCAGTTAGTAATTATTCTGAGCATCACTTACATCCCTGAGAAAGCTGAAGAGACCAGACTAAAACTTACAAGGACAAAAAGAGCCTTGAACACTTTGCTGCAGCACACGGTGTACAGAGCCAGTGTGGAGTTCTCTGAATTTTGCTGATACTGATTTCTAAGTCTGTTCTTTATGTCCTTGGGTTGCTTTTGCAGCCCCGCTTACAAAGACTTCAATTTTATATATCAAGGATGATCTCTGTTTTTAAAATAACTTTCAAAAGTGACTTTCAGCACCCATTCAACCCTGGACTGCCTTTGGGGAGTCAAAGCCAAGCTAAAGCTGTCTTCATCACAGTAGTGAGATGTTAACAGGATCCCAGCAGAAGAATAAATTATGAACCAGAACAATCTGCTCACCTTACACAGACCAATACTGAGCTAATAGCTTAGCTTTGGCACTGGGGAGTAGTTGTCCATTGTCTTCCCATCTGCCCGTCTTTTGTCTCAGCTTGATTAGAAATGGCTTCAGATGTGGCTGGAAATGGAGATTTAAGTAATTCTTAGTCAATTTTAAATGGTTTTTGCAAAGAATAGTTTTGAAGAGTGGCTGTTTAAACAGGAAACTTCCTGTTCTGAAGAAACATTTTTCTATTTCTGCTCTTCTTGAGTTTTCTTTCTGTTCAGCTTGGCTTTACCCTTCTGCTTAATCTGAAGGGAAAGTGGTAAATTATGGCAAATGTCGTGGAAAATTCTACCAGCTGGAGCACAAAAAATCTTCCTGGTATGATGAAAAAGCAAGTGGTTTGTTTCATTTGATGGGCAAGTATTTACCCTATGTTATACATCAAAAGGCAATATTGTAGGCTCCATAGAATGCTCATGTCCCTTTTCCTGTCCCCAGGATAAACCAGACTTTGCTTTAGTAGTAGGTTGTGTACAAAAAAAGGGCATGAAATAATTGGAAACTTGAGTAATAACATCTTTGCAGTTTGCAGTTGCTAGAATACAGACCTTTAGTGTTTCCTGTGCCAGCACTCCTCATGGAGGGATAGCCTAGCTTTAGAAATACCACTCTGCTCTTGCAGAGCTGATCAGTTTTCCCATACTGGGAACAGAGGCCTGGTTCCTCTCATGCTGAGGTAAAACCAATGTAATTCAAAAATTAATCAAAATAGTTCCCAGTTTCCCAAGGGATACATAACAGGCGATTCAGGCTTCTGTTCTCACTTTAACATTAGCATTTTTATTAGAGATGGTTGGCACTGAGTAAAGCATCCACACTGGTGACCTAAGCAACATCTTCTGCTTTGAAGCGTTTGTTTCATTAATTCTTTGCCCTCTGCTGTGCACTGACACACAAAGTGCTTTTCCAACCACTTTTTAGCCCAAAGAGCAAGAGTGTTACTTCAGCCATTTTTTTCCATTTTTCGGATACTGGTCCATTGCTCATTTGTTGCATTATCTTAATTTCAGTGCACTTGTAAAGAAACGCAGGTATGTGGCATAAGGCTACGGAAGCATGGGATATGGGCAGATAGCATTCATCATTCAAAGAGATGTTGAGGCATTCCTGTAGGACTGACATATCTGAGGCACTTTTCAGAAGACAAATCTCATCCACTTGACAGATAAAGAAATTGAGGCTGGGAAGTGCTGCTAAATTTCTACAGGTAACCGTGGCAGAAGGCAAAGTAAGATTTGAGAGTTTCTTGGCCAATTTCTTAAGCAAATATGTTCTCGGTTATGTTGTTTTCCTTTAAAGAGGAGAGATTTTACAGTAGCTCCAGACCAAACTTTGGTCCACTAAGGACAAAGGTAATCGAAGGGTGTTTACAGAAGCTACAGCTGATCAGTTGTCTCTCCATAGTGAAGGACTGTGCTCTGTGTCAGTGTTCTCGTGGTGAGGAGCTGGAAGGGTTGTTCAGAGCAGCAGGCAGCCAGGCAGAGCATCACTCTGCTTTTTGAAGAACAGCAGAGCACACAAAAAGTGCAGCTGAGTCAGAGGGTTTCAGTAAATGCCTCGATGCAAGATCCTCTGCCATGTGTGGGCTCCCTTCCTTTTTGATGGTAACTATTTATTAAAAGCAGCTCAGGTTTGGGAAACCAATAGTAACTTCCAGTCTGCTATGTTCAGGCCATGCCTGCATCCTCTGGGCTTTGTAGCAGCTTCTTTAACGTCCTGAGAGCACCCCAGTTAGTATGCCATGAGCAGAACTCAGGAGTACTCAGTTCCTCTGGTGTGGTCTGGATGCCCCTCACCAAGAACATGCATGATATGTAGACTTACCCTACACATTGCTGATGCAACTGCACCGGGCCTTCTGTCTCATCCTGTAGGAACACAGAACATCTCAAGCTGGAAAAGATACAAATCACTGAGTCCAACTCCTTGCTTCATTCTGGGGAGCCATGGTGGGTTTGAGGTAGTGTGATACCAGGTAACCAATCTGCCACTGGATGTGATGGAACAGGTAAGTGTGGTGTGGAGTGGTTATTTGGAGGCCCTCTCTTTGGCTGTGCCGCAGAGGTTTGTGGTACAAGGTGGTGTTTTAGGGTGCCTGTGCACCACTCCGGGCTGTCTGGAAGACCCTGCTGTGGTCCAGTGTCTCACAGGAGGGGCTGCTGGAGCATCCCTCCCTCGTAGGGGGTTTCCAACACTTGCTGGGGACCTGGATGAGGAGTTATCGCTAGTGGTTGGAGGGAGAAGAGATGGGACAGGGGGACAAAATACATGCAGTGATTTCTCCAGGGGCTTGACTTTTAACACAAAACATCTGATAATTATTTCTGAAATCTGGGAATTACTTTGTGGTACGAGTGACTCAGTACCCTGGCACAATATCCCTCTGTAGTCAGTGAACTCAGTACCAACATCAACTGTCCTACCATCCCTTTCAGAGCTGCTGACAGTGCCTTTTGGTACTGTTGGCATTAGCATCTGTTGTTTCACTACAGGGAAGCAGCAGAAACCACCAAGCCACTTTCTCAGCCTGATTTAAAGGTAGGATTTTGCTGAAAAGTTTCTCACCTAATAAACAATTAGCTGACTGAAGCACTTTGCTCTGGCCTTGCTTTCTCTTTGATATATTTTCATTTTAATAGTTGAGAGTTAGAGTTTTAGAAATAAACATTCAGTCATTTCATCCAAAAATACTGAATACATCAGCTGGAAACTAAAAGCCCATAAGTTTATGCAGATAAAATGAAAGTCTTTGAAGAGGTTTATGTTTTTGTTGTTCATTTTATTTTTGCCAGAGATGTGATTGAGTCTTCAAATGCTCAGGCAACTTTTTTGTGACCACATTGTTTTCAGTTTTAAAATGTTGCTCAAACCACTGTGCACATGGTTAACAAAAGCAATATACAAGGGCTCTTTCGGTGGGTGACCTGTCAGTATGGGTGTGGCAGAAATCTGTAATGATGATCAGACTTGTTTTAATTATTGGCCAGTGGACTCTCTTGATTTGTGTTGGTTTGGTTGGGAGGCTGCTCCTGTTAATTGTGCATCATTTAAATGATTGTCAGGTGTGGAGGCTGAGGGAGATCTCAGCTTTAGAAAAGGCTAAAAAGATAAATAAAAGACAAGGCCAGGGAAATGTGGTTTTTTTTTGTGCCCAATATTAAACATGCATGTAGTTTTCAACTTTCTCTGCTCCTGCTGATATCATATGGTTCATATTAAAATTTCATATTTATTTTGTGATCACTTAAGTTTATCTGGGAACTTACCTTGTGGCATCTTTGTCATGTCATTTTGTGCTGCAGGAAGTGCAGGCTGGAGTGAGGTCTCCAGTGAGTTAAATTTCCCTCACTAACTTAATCTGTTCATGCACAGAAAATAAGACACATTCGAAATACTTTTATGCAGCCGTGATGATACAAAGCTGTGAGTGCCTCCCTGCCCCACACTAAGAATTTCCCCTGAGCTGGGGCATCAAATTGCAAACAAATGGTCTGTACTCAGGTGTGTAAAGAGCTGAAGGCTGTTGTTTCTCCCATCTCATCCATATGCTGCTGCAAAAAGAAATTAAAATGGGGACCTGCATCCAGCTTTGCTCCTGTTTTCAAATCCAGCTGCAGACCTTGTATTGGCTCAACATGGCCATGTCAGAATTACCTCTGCAGAGTCTTTAAAAAAAAAAAATCGTCTATGATAAAAGATAATATTTCCATGACAAATACCAATTAATGTTGCTGACCTTTTTTGAGACCTGGGTGTTCCTTTCTCTGCTAATGAGTGTTTCAGGGCTAGGGAAAGTATCTTTTAAAATCCCAGCTATGACTTGTGCAGCACCACTTGGAGCACATACACAGCTCATCAAAACGACTGTCTCAAAGATGCTGCTTACAGCTCGACATCAAACAGCAGAAGGAAGGAAGGAAGGTTACCCTCTCCCAAAGCTGCAGGGACTGACCCATTAGGGGGGCAGGGAGAGCCAAGTTGTGCAGCATCTGGGAGGGAGGTGACATAAATTGCTGCTGTAAACTCTTCTGGTCCCTTGGCTGTAGCCTGTCTCACTAGATCATGAGCAGCTTCCTGTGGCTGCAGAAAGCCACCTGCTGCCACGTTCACTCAGCAGAGGATATGTGCCTGTCTTCCTATCTGAGATTCTGTTTTCAGCTGCCTCCCAGAGGCTGAGCACCCAGGGAGGTGATGCAGGGTTTTCTTCTCCTTGGTAGAAACACAACCCAGGTTTGTGTTTCACATGTAGTGTAATAAAATGGGTTATTGTGGGAGAAGTTAATGGGGGGGTCAGGCCCTCTCAGCGTGAAGGCTTTTTTGATTAAAGGCTGCCACTGAGAAACCTCTCAACTCTCACCCACACAATAGCAACACAATCAGCACCCGAGAGAGAGACTATAAAATGAGAGAGTGGGAGAAAATAGGTTTGGTGATGTGTCCACTAAGACAGACCTGTGTGCCTTCTGCCTCCACAATTTCTGTACTAAGAGTGGTTGAACTAGAGCTATTTAGCTCCTGCAGTCGATGTGGTGGTTTGTATGATACGAAGTAACTACTTGCAAATGAGATGCATAAGGATCCTGTGAGGTGACAAGGCAGAGACATGCAGAAGGCTGCCTGCCCTTAGCTGTAAGCACTAGTCATCAGGTCAGTCTGTCTGTCTTGAGGGTCTCCCATAGGGCTTGCAACGTGGCCAACACTTTGCTGCTTTTCCTTCTTCAGTTGCTGCTGTCATGTGGCAAACTCACTTGAGGCTGTTGGCAAAACCATGGGGCATAGACAAAGAGAAGATCTGGGTACATCACTCTTCTGTGCAGCTGCTTTAAAGACACTTTGGATATGTCTCCCTTCTCTCCCTTTCCCTTCTGCTTCTTTCCCTTTTCCCAGTATCTCAGTGGTTAGGGGTCCCTGTATTCCTTTCCTCTTGGCAGCTGTCTCAGGGCCCCTGCTACACAGACTTCCCTTCAGGCAGGCTTTTTGTTGCTGGGTGGCTTTTCTGTTTGTTAACATTTTACAACTGTTTCCTGCTTTAACCCTCAGAGAAAAGTGATTAAAAAGGCTTGATTTGGTTTCTTATTTCCTTCCTTCAAATATCTTCTTTCTCAGATATTTATTTTTGTTTTCTCAAGCTCCTGCCTTTGCTTGTCCATTAGCAAATAAGTGCTCATTAGAAATGTGTTCTTTCTTATGGCCCATTTTCCAGACTTACTGGGGTGGGAGCTCGCTTGCTGTGAAGCACTATGTGTGTGTGTAGTGTCAGAACTATTTCTTCAGTTCCCAGTCTGGGGAGTTGATATGTGTTAGCTGACTAACACTGCTGAACTAAAAGCAATGCTCTGTCAGTTATCCTTAAAAGACCCCTGGGGTGGGGGGAAAGGAGAACCCCTCTGTGGTCTGGCAGTGATATATAGTGATAACCACTGGGGTTTCCTGCGCAAAGCACCTGTTAACATTTTACTGAGGTCCAAACTATGACTTGTGTGTTTCCATCAAACCTTCTAGTGTAAGCCCCATTTTCTGACTGAGGCTCTGGAAGACCAATGTTTTTATCGTTTTACAGTTCTCGGACAAAGCATTGAAAGTGGAAGGAGAAGTTATGACTGTATTTTTCACAAGCGAGGTGTCAGATTTAGGTTTCTTGTTCACACTTGCCTGTGTTTAGTTTCTGAAAGAGATCCTCTGCTCCCTTTCGTTGCCAGATGGAAAGGTGGGAGCCCACCACCTTTGAAATGTATTTATTTAAGAAAAAATAGAAGTGTCTCAAACTTAAGAAGGGAGCTAAATGCCATTTCTGAGTGCAAGCTGGTGGCAGGACTGCAGGTGCCGGGTCACCACAATGTCATTTGGGTGCAAATCCTCTTGGCACAGTAAGTATTGCTCTCCGTGTGACACATTACCTCCCACCTCTGTGCAGCAGCAACCCTCTTCACCCTCCCTATCCCCTGTACTGAGGGCATGTTAGACACTCTCTAGAAAGCAGCTTCTCTTGGTCAGATCACTTTGTCTTATCTAAGAGATAACAGCTTGTACCTCCCTGTTGTTGGCCTGGTCCTTGGCCTGGGGCTGAGCGGAGGGACATGGGTGTCACCCACCATGCTCCCCTTCATTGCGCCGGTTTCTCCTCAGCCATCCCTCCTGAGGTGCAACTGGGCTGGACCCTGTCACCTCTGCGAGACTTGAGGGCTCACAGGGAGCATGGTTTGGCTTCATGGGCCGCTGCTGGGTCTGAGCTCTGCTTTGTGCCTCTGTGGTGCCCCTAGGACCGCCTCCGAGATGGTTCGGGCAGGAAAGGTTATGGGGAGGACATCTGGCAGATGGATGTGCCCTAACACAGTGACCTACTTCTGACCAACCTGCTGCGATGTCCGCAGCTCCCACTGTTGAAACAACAGACTCCAACCAGGCAAAGCCTCCCAGAGTTGCTGTTGGTTTTACTTCATAAAATGAACTGCCTGGGTTTCTTGCCCCTTCCTCTTCCTGGTGTTTTAGTGCTTGAGAAGAAACTGTTGGAATCTGGAGAAAAGCAATAAATGATAGAGTTAGGATTGTTGACTGACATAGTAATTACGCAGGAAAATGTAATTTGCCCTGCATATTAGAGATGGGATTATTTCAAGGAGATCTTATTAATGTGCTGTTCACCAACAAAGAGCCCAGTAACCTCTCTCTTAATAAGATTAGCATGAGGGTCATAATGCAGGAGGCTGCTAGGGTGACATATTCAAGATTTTGTCCAAAAGAAATAAATTATCTTCTGCTGTCTGATGAGGACATGTAGGACTCGTTTTCATTTAAAAGGCATATACTTATTTTCTGAGAGCTAGTGGATAGCCTGTGCCCAGATTCCTTTGTCCAGATGCTGTACATCAGCAGCAAAGTCCCGAGATTCGGGGGGAAGCCTGGATTAGTGGTCAGAGCAGCTGAGGATGGGCAGGCAGGTAGCTCCCCTGGCATCCCTCCTTAGATCAGTGACACTTATCTCCTGTATGAGTGTGAGCATGACCCTCTACAGTCTGCTTCTCTTTCTCCATCTATAACATGTGGATAATAATTGTCCAGAAGTCACTTAAGATTAATGGCTGTTTGTGTAATGCTCCAGCTCCTATGGAGCAAGGTCTGTGCCCCTTGTCACGAAGTACACGTACTGCCTGTTGTGTTCTGAAGGGAGGCAGGGGGAAGTGGTAATACAGAGGAATGGAAAGAGGTGCTGTGGGTTTGGTTGTAGTTTGATCAACGTGTGAAAATTCAGGCCTTTCTGGGACACCATGTAGGTACAGATGCTTTTTCTGGTCATGCAAGACTTCTACTCTCTGCTGGTGCCTGTGGGATGTTTTTGGCTATGCCAGAAAGTGACACTGCTAAAAACATCTCCAGACAGCTTTCCCCTTCCTGACTCTGCTCACATCTGTCTACCATCTGTTTTGATTTTGCCTCTGTTGTGTTACTTGTAAACATCCTCTTGAACTGTTCAGGGCATGGAAAACTTGGGAGCTCCCCCTTCCACCATGGGGTGAGGTGCAGCCTCCTGCTGCTGCATAAAACGTGAGATATGCTGACCAGTGCCATAAAAGAAAACCAGCTGGTATTTGTTATCCACACTGCTGGTCTGTGGAGGCATCTCAGTTATGGGTCTGGGATCCCTGTCATTGGGCTAAATGTGCAACAACAACAGAGTCTAGTCCATGCTCCTGTGCTAACCTTTCTTAGCAACCTCTACCACCATCTAAAAATATTTTTTAAAGTTAAAACTACAAGTTAACTCTACCCCAAAAAGGGAGATATGCCAGAAGGTAGAGTTTTCAGTGTCACTATCGATTTTTACCTGGAAGGCACAGATATATTGTAATTGATAGTTTACCAAGGGAATCCAAAACATCTCGTGCATAAAGGTTGTGTGTTTAACTGCTTTAGCATTAAAATAAATATGTAAAGCATTGCTTATCCTCTTGGTTTCGTGATCTGTCATTTACCTTTCAGACAATATGCAGAAGTAGGAGTAGGGAAAGGCTTCTTCAAATTTATGTAGGTTGAAAGTTTTCTTGGCACAGTGGTAATGAGCTTGCAGTTAGGAAACATATTTTGATGCGGTTTGCTTATGAGCTAGATAGTGCCAAGTTGTAAGTTATGTCTATTGTTCTTATACGACCATCGGTAGAAGTGGTGCAATAAATGGCAGAGTTGTGATGCTTTTACTTTTGCTGCGTGGTCATGTCCTAAGGTATTTGTGCAAGATATTGTGTGTTACATGTTACTAATTTATGGTTTGAGCCAGGGGACGGGCAGTATGCCTGAGAACATTGCTTGGTAGACTTGATGAAAGTTTAGAGCATAAGATAGTCCCTGCGCCAAAGAAATGCTTTTTGAAAGGTGTCTTATTTAAGTTAAAAATCTTACAGTCTAAACAGATAAGCACATTAATGACAGGACAGAAGAGCTCTCAGGTGAGCAGAGGAGGGCTTGCAGTTGAAGCAGGATACTGTCTCACAAATTCACTATAGCAGTAATTTTGTATATTATTGAGCAGTAGCAGCCATTCCACAACCTGCGGGTGAATTTCTTGGTTGCTTTCTGGTTCCCTTTTCAGAAACATTGAACAGTGTCTCTTTGGGCCTGCTGCACAGCTTGGGTGGAGTGTGACAATTTTCTACAAAAAAATTTATGTTGAAGCAAAGTGAAAGCACAAAAGCAGAACTGCTGAACGAATCTTTTTTTTGTATTAGCACCCTGTAATAAATATGAAATGTTTTCAAGCTAGTGTACTGAATTCTTGTGAAATTGGTTGTAAAGGGTGTCACATTTTAAAAACACATAGGAACTTCTTCCTAGTTACCTCTTTTCAAAAGCAGCTTGTGCATGAACACCACTACCTTTCATAGAAGCTTAATGACACTTGTAACAGAGACTGCTTTTGTGTATGAGCTAGGAACTATTCATTCCTAGCATCTGAGCTTTTAATTTTTTTTATAAAATTGCAAAAGTTATAAATGCTTTTGCTGTCAAAGCATTCTCAGGAGCATCATCTTAAGACAGCACCAGCAAATGGTTCTTCTCCTTTCAAGGACAAAAAAAAGTAGAGTTTCTAGCTCTTTTTCAGTTTATAGGACAATCTTACAATGAACTCCATCTCCCTGCTGGGGCCTGTCTGTGTTAAAAAAAGAATTTTACGTCACATGGAGGAGGTAAGGGACAACATAAGAGGAGTAGGAAAAAGAGATGTTTTGTTGTGCATCACAGGTACTCATAAACCCAGGAGTCTCAGAGGAGTGCTGACTTCTTGTCCTCTACAGGGAGGGCCACAGGGCTTCTGATTTTCATAATGTGCTGGAAACACTGAGCCAAAATCAGCACCGGTGGTACTGACCTATGCAATCACCTGTTTTTCAGGGGTGCTGCCTTCATTTACTTCAATAATTTCCATGTGCTCTGCTTCCTGTTGGGTATTTTGCCCTGAGTTGTTCTGATGAATAGCTAGCTACCTGAGATGCTTTTAATCTTTGATCATAGGAATGTGGAAAAAGGGAATTGTCAAAGGCTGACACAACTTCTGCTGGTGGAGTGATTTGGTTACAGCTGTTGCTGAAAGCTTTGCCACTGAGTACTTGACCTCAGCTCCATTCGTGCCTGAGTGCTGTCACACCCTTCACTGCTCTCAGCATAAGCCCCAGCCCACTGGCACAGATGTAAAGGCAATGCAGGTACAGGGCAGTTCTTCCCAGGCTTTCTTTTGTTGTTCCTGGGTAGAAATCCTAAAAAGTCTGTGTCTGGGTTTTCTGAGTGCCCACAAGAGCCATGCTCTCCTGCCACATCTGAAGAGGAGAAAAAAGAAGAGACAGAAAGATGCAGAAATTATTCATCTTCCCTGCCTTTTGTTCTGAAGGCAGTTGTGTGCTGCTGAAATGTGATGGTGCAAGTGCTACACGTTCCCTGCCCTGCTGGTATGCCTTTCCTGGAGAGATACCTGCAAAGGTGGGCTTTCAGTAGCAGAATTCAAGGGTTTCAGGATGTGAAGCTAAGACTCATAGGTTTGCAGGAGGGATCTGGATATTTGTCCCAGGAAATGTTTCTGGCCTTACTAGTCTATACATACATGTTTGTACATTGCCTTCACAGTTTTCTGTACTTACATGAGCTTGATAGTAACCAGTGCTTTGCCTTTTTTCTGGACGGTTTGATGTAACCGTGGAAATGAAAGTGGAAATGAAAGGTGCGTGCTTAGATGTCTTTCAGATCTAATCCTGATTGTAGATGAACAAATTAATAAAAGAGATTTGGGTTCAGTTACAAGTGCCTGTTTCAACTCTCCGCCTTTCTGGGATTGTGTAAAATTTTCCAGGGGAATGGTTGAAAGCCTCTCTTTTCAGATGTCTGAAAATTAGATTGGATAAGGCTGTAAGAAGTATCCTATAGGGAACATTTCAGAAGTGGAAAGTGGTCCACATGGCTCAGATTCAGAGACAGAAGAAGATCCATTAAGTACAGAGCAACAATAATTTCACAGCTGAGGTGCTAAAACCCACAAGCATTTGTATTCCTCTTTTGAGCCTTTGAAGCAGCAGCTTGCCAGTAGCTGAGTTCCTCTCAAACATGTGACGTAACCATTTCCTTATCATCGCATTTATAGACAAGGGATCCAGCAGCACATTACTTCTTAAATGTCCTGCCATTATGAAGGGATTTGCTGTTCATTGTAATAGTGTCAATCATGATGAATTCATTTTGTATTCATGTAGATGTTATGAGCACTTTAGATTATTTTTTTCCCTAATTTAAATCAGTAAAGGGACACTTAGAAGCAGTATCCGTACAGCCGTGGCTCTGCCAAGGGAGCAAGGGAGAAGCGTGCCTGTATATTCAGGTTTGCATAATCCCCTGCACAGTGGGGAAGCTTCCTCCTGGCTGGAAATCAGCAAGCAGCCCTTTTGGATGGATTGACTGTTCCTTGTGACAGCATGGACCTTAATCAATTCGTTTCATACGCAATGGGCACATCTGTTCGTGCCGAAGGCGTTTCACTGTCATTTAGTGCCTGGATCAATTTAGTGGACCACTTATTGTATCAGATACCTGCTTTGAGGGTCTTTTTGAGATGTGGAAGGGAAGGAACTCTCTGTATTTATCAGAAGAACCATCCCCTTTCTTTTTTTGCAAAGTGCTTAGGCTTCTTCCACGCACATAAGCACACTTTAGCTGTGAAAGGTTGGCGCCTGCCATGATCAGCCTGTTGTGAGTGGATAAACTCTGTAGTTCAGTGATGCAGAATGTCTGCTCAGTGAACCAGGAGAGAGAAATAATTTGGTGGCAGATGTTTGGAGTTCAAACAGCACTGAACTTCCAAGTGCTGATGTGAATTGCGGAGTGTGTGTGAAGGGTACAGAAGGGGAGAAGCACAGGGGGACCAGAGGGCTTGTGCAGAGTGAAGAGTGCCAAAGGGAGGCGTTAGAATGACTCTGCAAGTCTCCTACTTTAACACAAGTTCTACTGAGCCATCACACTGCGAAAGAAAAACACGCAAGATTTTACGTACCATACACTCACATCATTTCTTGATGCTTTCCAAGACTTTTGAAGACCTGAGTGCTACAGGTGGCTCTGGAAATCTGCCAAAGCTATTTTGTGAATCACTGAGCACATAAGTTATTCAAATTTCCTAACACTCATTTGAGTCAGCTGAGAAAACAGCGGCATTGAAGCTGAGGGTCATTAATGGAGTAAACTGCAGGAGAAACTGGAATGTGGAAGCCCCAATTCCCAGATTTCTGTCCCAGATTTTCAGTCTGTCTTTTCTGTTCTTTCCTGATGTCTTGGTAAGTAAGTCTGCTGCCATTGTACTATATCAGATCTGGCTGGCCCCAAAGTATCTGGGACTTTACACCATGACTATATGGTTCAGGTCAGTGTCCTGAGCACTCTCATGTCAAATTAAGCATTCAGGTCTCCAACTGGCCAGCTTCATTTTCAGAAGCTGAAAGAGGGAAAGTGTTGAAAACAAAAGAATGGGAGACACTGTTTAAAGCAGAGCAGCAAAGTTAGGGAAAATACTGAGTTGAAAGCTGTACGCGTTTTTGGTAATGCAGTCACGATCTCATCACGAATAAAACAATGTGTTTCACTTGACCACTCCATCTAATAAGGATTCACCTCCACTAGATTCTGTCATTTTCAAAGTAATGAAATCTCTGCATCACCTTGAAAGAGATAATTTGACCCCTGTGTTTATATGCATGTACATGACAGCAGTTTCTAGGGGACACCCAGTGTGTTCATTGCTGCTTACATTTTTGATGCAGGAGAAAGACTTCTTCTTAGGTTTATTGGTTCAAACAGTTAGCTGGGAATCATGATTTTGAAACCACTATTCTGCCCCTGCTGTGATCAACACTCTTTTTCCACACCAAGAAGGCTGCGTGTTGTTTAGGCATAATTGCTTCAGACACTTAACTGCAAAGAGGAATTCTTAATGTGAAAGGGGAGTGTGCAGATGGGAGTGAAAGCAAAACAACTGTTGTACTTCAGAAATAGATTCATAGTTGATTTTTAAATATTCCTTTATGGGTAAGCTCTTACAGGTACTACTTCCTTTTATTGCTTGTGTTAGGTAGAAATTTATAATGGTTAACATCTACTGCTTCATGTCTATGCTGGAAGAGAAGGGGGGGCAATAAACTGCCCAGCTCCAGTGGCCACTTCTTTATGTGGTCTTAACATATAAAGTCAAATCAATCCCTGATGCCAAGATGAATCTGAAGGTTATAATTTTGGAACATTTTTCTCTTTGGTTTAGTAGAAGTGAAGGAAACAGATTTAGTGTGGTTATCTTGTCATGATTCCCCACCACCCCCTAACTTATAATAGTGTTGTGTAAAGTGGCAGAGCTGTGGAGATTGATCATACAAGCTGCTATAGCTTTTGTTCCTGGCTCATTATTTAACCATTCCTGGAAAATGACAAATATTTCCAGCACTGAAGGTCCAGCATCTTTCCTATCTAATGTTTAAGTAATTACTTCAGCTGAAGTTCAGGTAAGTTGCACCTTCAGATAGAGATTGTATACCCCTTGGTGATATTTTTTAATGAATAGTTTTTATGGTTGGTCGGTTGATTTTTTTTGGAAGAATCCAAGAATCAACTCCAAATTAAATTTAGGAACAATAGCAGACTGTGCAAACATATGTGAAGTTAGATGGGGAAGCAGCTTGTTGTGAAAGGAGACTTGAATTTTCCACCTTCCAGGCAGCAGCCTCGAGAGATTACTGTAAGACTGTGACTGCAGTGCTCTTTACTGATGATTTACTTGTGGTGCAGAACTCCTTTTGCATGCAGTGCTACTCTGCAAGAAAAAAAAAAAAAAGAAATCCAATATACAGGCCAGTGTTTGCCCTATTATCTCCTAATTTGAGTTGTTATTTGGCATCAGTACTTAGAGACATGGCATCAAAGTGCCACTTGGAAACTGCTTATGGAGATTACAGATGGGAAATTGTATCCTCTCTTAAGACAAGGCCAGTGCTACATGGGAGAAGGACAATTTCCTAAGAACAGTGACAGCAGCATAAGTATTGGTGCTGCTTCTGCCAGGAACCACATGTTGCCCTAGAGTCAAAACTTAATGGTGCTCAAGTCTTGCAAACTACCTCAGTGACCTGGTGACACCAGACTGAGAAATCTGTTTAGAAGAACATTTATGGTAATTAATCCACTCTGTCCCCAGGCCACTGAAGTGGCAGACTAGTATGTTTTTTGTCCAATCGAAACTAAATTGTATAAGGAAAGAAAAATAAGAACTGAAATCTTGCATTGGATCATAGACCTGCTCTAGTTATTTTGCAAGTTTTTTATTTTAATTCCTGCTCTGACTGTGTTCAGATAAGCCCAATTAAAGTAAGGAAACTGCACTACAAGAGGCCTGGGGACTTGACACTTCATCACTGGATCTGGGGATGATTTGAGGATGGGGTGTGGGAATCCTTGAACTGGCCAGTCTCCCCTGCAGATGAGAAACAAATTATGAATGTGAGATTACCCTGAAATACCCTACATAATTTCAAGGAAAGTGTTTTTCTAAACAATTTCTAAATGATCTTTCCTTTTTAAGAAATGTGTATTTTGCAAGAAATGTGTAGTACTCACTCTACAAGCAATAAATGTAAATCACCCTCTATAGTGAAATCATGCATGGTTGTATAGGAGAAAATATTTTCCATTTTAAAGCTGCATTTGCCCCTTGTTTTATCTGGTATAAAACCTTTGCATTAGCTGGCACAGTGGCTCATTAAACATGTTCTCCAGCTTGAGTGAGCGTGTGTATTGGGGAGGCAAGAGCATGTGCCACTGTCAGCACTGAAGAATCCTGCTCTGCTCCAGCTTCTTGGGAGTGGCAGCTCCCGCTCCAGTCCTGTCTGCCTGGAGCAGGCCTGGAGAAACTTTTTTGCTTCAGAGGAAGGTCACAATCCCAGTTTCCATGCCAGGACTGTGCCAAGCAGTTATGGCATATTATCAAGCAAGAGGGTTTACGGGCTGTGTGGGAATGCAGAAGGGTTATAAGACATCTGGATGCTGAGTTCCCATTAAAAACAGAACTGCCTGGGCACCTCCATTGCCCAGGCAGCTTCCAGAACATCAGTCTTAGTAGTAGTATTAATTCTAATTTATTAGTATTAATTATAGAAGTGCTTCCAGAAATGAGTCAGAGGTCTAAGAGGAGAACAGTCACTGTTTGAAAGACCTTGTTTGGCAAGGTTTATACAAGAGTCCACTTGACTGCAAGTGGGAATTTTGGTTTGCTTTGTTTGTTTTTTTGAGCAAATGTTAGGGTTTGGCCAGTATAACAGTCAGGTCTTGCAGAGTTTCAGTGTCAGCTGCTTTTTCCAGCTATGTTGGAGTGCATATGTGTTTTGAGAAGCATAGCTGGTTCCTGCAAGTGGGCATGCTAACCAGCTGTCTTGTGGGACACTCAGGGGCAGGACTGCGGTGAATATATGGGCAACAGGATGAGGCCTGGGTTATCTTGCTGCATCTCAGCTTTGTGCCTGCCAACATGTCAGGACTTTGAGTTGGATGTGCCATTTGTAGTTGTAGTAGAGCGTTGTTTTGCTTGGCTGATCTGCAGGCATGCACTACCAATTCTGTCCTAGCTGCTGTCGCATGTAACTGCAGCTCAATTTTGATCAGTAATTATTAAAAATGAAGTTGTACCTTTTTCCCTTCTGGCATCTAATAGTTCTGGGAGTAGGTGATTTTATTGTCTGGTCCAGAAATGGAAAATTTTTGCAGTGCTACTTTTTTATTTATGGTCCCAAGTGGAAAGCACTCAAGTCCTGAAAAGCATCCAGATGTCTCTGTGGCACGTTTTCCCTACTCTTCTGAGGGCCTACAAAAGAGGGTACTCTATCCTTCACTTACGTATAAATGCTACCCACCTTAAACACGTTCCCTGGATACTTAATAGTGGAAAAAACTAGTGCTCAGTTTTTCTGCCTTGCTTACTCTGGAATGTGAGTTGTGAGAAGAGACATTTGCTGTTGCAAAATAATCTCCACTGAATTCACTGCTCCAGAGAAGCCTGAAGAAGAGCAGGCTGAGAGCCTGGGGCATCACAAGGCACGAGACAGTTTAACTCTGACCTTGGACCTGTTGCCCATTAGAAGTGATGGAGAGCTGCCAGAGCTCAGGTTTACATGGAAGCACCCCACAGAAAGCAGCCTGTCCCAAGCTCCCTGGCTGGCTAAGTGGAGGCCTCATTACTCCAGTGCAATGCCGTATCAGAAGCCCTCTGAGGACAGGGAATTCACTTTGACATAAATACTTCTTTGTCCATTTTGTCCAATGTATCTGGAAGGGAAATGGTGAGTGAGTCGTGGTAATGGGTGTTAGCAGAGCTAATGAGGAAACAATATCTGTAACTTTCTCGCTTCTGCTTTTCTTATTCCAATGTGTATTTAGTAGAAAAAGGTGCTTGTCACCTTTTGTTATTGTTGTTCGTTATGTGGGATCCCTGGGAAGCATTCCTGTCTTTAATGTGAGCCAGTGTACTACTTATTTATCACATAATCATGGAGCTCCCCACTGCTCAATGAGAGAAAGTGGAAGAATTAATTATGGAGACAAACAACTGTTCAACCTCAAAGACTGAAACAATATCAGAATGTGATACTTAATGAGGAAGCACCATGAATGGGATTTGTTCTGGGAATTTTGCCTGTTCTTCTCAGTCTTTGGGGCATTTAAGTTAGAAAATTCTTATTCAGTGTGGATGTTTAAACTATAGTGAACATGGCTGTTGGACAATCTCAGCCTTAACACTACTCTTATCCCAGAGGGTGATTCCCACTTTTGACATTAAAAAGTTCTAAAAAGCAGATATAGAATTTTTAGGCCCCAGGTCTAAATTAATGAAGTAGCTTAAATAAGCACAAAACTTTAAAACTAAGAAGAATATTTCACATGGCTCCCTAGAGAAAAAGTAAGAACTGTCAAAAACCAGCTTGAGCTGGACTCAAAGCAAAGGGAAATAAAGCAAATAGAAAAAAGACTTTGCAATCAAATAATTACAAAGCGAGGAAAGAATGAGGGGATGGGGGCAGATGCACTATGCAGTAATACTGGGTTACAAGATGGGTTACAATTAAATGCATTGTCAGTGAAGCTCCAAAACTAAGAAACTGCTTTGCCTTTCTGCTCAGGAAAGATGATTGGGCTGGACCTGAACAAGCCAATACCTTCCCACCCTTGTTCAGTAGTGGGGGTGCTGCTGCAGGACATTCACCCTGTGCCAGAGCTGCTCACCTCGGTGAGCGACCAAAATACTACACAGGGTTTTCAGAGATTGTGCCAAATTTATATGGTACCTCTACGTAATGAAATAAATGATCATCTGGGCAAAGAAATGCAATAACCAGGAATTATTTGACGGCACAATTCACAGGGAGTTAGATAAACTGGAGAAGAGGGGAATTAGAAAGTAGTAGAAGCACCTGGGTAACAAGGAGATGGCAGGAAGTGAAAACAAGTGGTTAACAAGTGATGGCAGAAGTAAAGGGAAGGAAGATTGGAGGGAGGTTATTGAGACTTTATCATGGAGTGGTCCAATCTTGCTTAATATTTTTATTAGTGACTTCAGCTCAGAAAGCAGAGAGAGTTAATGAAATAGCTTTCTGTTACTGACCCAAAGTTGTGAGGCACATCAATAAAAGATCAAGATGCTGGGCAAGAAGAATTGGATGACCTTGAAGATTATGCAGTAGAAATGTTGTAAAATGGCATGATACCAAGTACAAGGTTATTCACCTAAGGATTAAACATAATCCCCTTTGCTGGAAAATGGGCTCATAACTTAGAGAGGAGTGAGGCAGTAGCACTTGTGCTTTGGTCCAGATAAGACTTGCAGCATTTGTTTTGTCTGAAAATTCAATTATTTTATTGCAGAAAAGGATTGGGTTAATTTGTGCAATATGTTTTTTGAAAAGCTGTACTGTATTTTGTAGTGTAAATGCCAATGTGATGCAGCTGGGGAAAGGACAAGTGCAATTCTTATCTGTACAGCTGATAGAGAGGGCCACTACAGCTGTTGTGTATTTGGAATCAGGACTGCCATATTGGTTACTCATTCAAGAAATGTGTTCACTGTTTGCTTTAAGGAAGCCAGGGGATTGTTCCTGTGAAGAAACACAAATATTTAGGTTTTAGCCAACAACCTCTATTCCAGGCGAAGCACTTTAAAATAAAAACAATTTTGAGATAAAAATTAACAACCCAAAGAAATAATATTCTCAAGTCATATTTCTGCTGCCATTTTTAAGCACAACCTTGCTTTAGTATGTCTTTGTTTACCATGAAGTGACTTCTAACCCACTGCAGGCACAGCATCATCTCATACACTGTCACTTCCACCATTTTGAGAAATCAAGTAGGCTGACATTTGATTCAGAAGAACAGTTTGGTCATGTCTCTGTTCTAGAAATGTAGCAGAGTCGTGGATATTACAGGAACAACAGTATCAATCTCAGTTAGTTGAGAGCTTGCATTTTTCCCTTAAACTGTAGAAATGGACAAAGACACTGTCTTTGTGTAATAATCCGTTTTTCTGCTGGCCTTCATGCCCCTGGTAAAAGGGATAATTCCAAGATGCTGAGTGTGATGTTTGGAACAGCATATTCTTGTTCTTATGAAAAATTAAGCTAGAATGGGACAAAATATGTCCTTTGTGAGGTAATGAAACGACTGCTTGCCAGCTGCTTCTCGCAGGTCACTTCTGTCAGGCAGCGAGAACGAATTCAAACGAGCTTGACGTGGGCAACGTGGTGAAATGTTACATGGTGCTGTGAGGCAGAAAGAGCCACTGGGGGAATGCATGGGGCAGGGGTGCAGCGGGGGGGCCTTGTGGACTGTTCCAGGCCCTCCTCTTTACTTTTGGATTTTTACATACATCTGTGATACGGCTTTCATGCTTGTGCTGGATGCTGGCTTGTTTTAAAGGAAGCTGCCCTTACAAGAAGATTCTGCTTTTGTGAGTGGCACAAAAGATGTTTCACATTGTTAAATACAGCAGTGGTCCTTGTGCTATTGCAGCTTCAATGCAAGTGACTAAAAACACTCCTTCACAGGTTGCACAGGGGGGAATGATGGCTTTCACTGGCTCTGAAATCATATTTCTTGTGAGATTCTGTGACAATATGAAAAGAATCAAGTAGTATAGATATATTGTACAGTTTACATTGGAATCCATGTGGTGGCTCATAGAACACAAATAAGAAAGAGTGAAGAGGTCTGACTGTTTAATAGTGTTTTGTAAATACTTTGAGAAGATGGTAGCCAATCTCAACACAAAGGGTTCTAATATCCATACTGTCTGCAAAGCTTTACTGGAACATCTATTTACCATACCGAAACAATAATAAATAATCAAAATAGTAGTATTAAAAACAGAAATGTGGGCTTTTGATTACTTTTGTCTCCTCAGCCCCCTTGAACAATGAACACCAGCAGTGCAAGTCCAGTTTCAGCATGCTTTCATATTGCCCTGTAATGTGTCTTTCCAAAAACTTCTATCAGCTCCTTAGCAAGCCCACCTGAGGCTTCTGTGTACAAAGCAGCTGGCATTGCATCCCTAAGGTATCCAGTATCTGGACACTTCATGCTCTGCAGGCACTCTTGGGAAGTCAAGATTCACAGTCAAGGTGAATCTTTTTTTCATCTTATTGAATCATCTTATTTTCATAAGCCTGGTCCTGTGTTCCCTGGGGAAATGAATTGCTTCCTCTCAGTTTCTCCTGGTCCAGGCTCAGTTCAGGGGTTTGTAATGTTTAGGAGACAGAGTCTTCTTCATATTATGAACTGTTATTAATGATGCATGCTATTGATGCACTGTCCATTGAACTGGTTTGCATAGCTTGGATCACAGTGCACAGGACAGTGCAAAGTTGTGCTGGCCACTTCACATGCTGGGGTAGGGTCCAGTTCTTTCAGTGTCCCTGTTGGCAGCTTTTAGGCAGTGACACATTCATGATCTTTTGCTGTGGACAAGGGTCTGGGTTCATAAGTCCTGAATCTTAAAAATTGCTCGTCATGACTCTGAATGATCCCGCAGTGCTAAGAGTGTGCTGAAACTACAGAGTTTGGAGCTGACTTAAGGGGTTAATAACAACAGAAATCCAGCTGCTTTCTGAATGTGTACTAATCAAATTATAGGGCACAGCTTTCCTGCCCAAGTCCTGTTTTGGAAAGTGTACATTCAGTACACTGGCTATTATGTTTGAGTTGCATTAAAAGCAGTCAAATAGGATACAAATTTCTTCCTGTGGATGTCTGTGGTTTTGGGGTTTTTTTTCCTATAAGTACTTTGAATATAATTTCTTCGTAGGATTTTTATCTTTTTTTTTTTTTTTGAGCAAAATGATATTGTCTCTCATTCAGACTATTGCCATATACCTCCTATTTCTACTGCTTGCCATGATGAAGCACCACTTGGGTATGTTCTCAATGCTTATTCCACCGGGAGCTGAACAGAAATCTCATTAAAAAATTTGTCTATGGTTGTGAGGCTGAAATGTCTCCTGTAAATCCATTAGTATCCATATATAACTTATTTTCCCTGTTCCTTTTTTGGAGCTGTCAGATATCTTCATAGGTATCCTTCTTTTTTAAAAAACTTAAACATGACACTATATGACTGCTTATTCTCACAAAAGTGAAACTGTTTGCTCTTTCATGAATTTATAAAATGTTTTTAATTAAAAATCAAACAATGAGTAATTATTTTTGCTTGGCAATCCAAAAGAAGAGTCAGTCAATTGGCCTCATGCTTGGTGAAGCAGCATCCAAAGGAGAAGCAGTACCCTTGGTTTAGACAAGCAGCACTAAGTATACGTGCTGCTTGCATGTCTACTGAACTGCCAGTCAAGGGTCTAAGTGAATGTCAGAAGTCGTGGTGTCACAAAGATATTGATCTCTATACTTTTCTCTTTTACCTAAAACGTCCCTCAAAGGAAATGTTTTGTGTGTTAGCAGCAGTGACAGTTTTGGTAGAGAATAGTTCCTGCTCTTGACTGCTGTGTGTGCCAACCTGTCAAACTGAGGTCTCAGCCACTCAGGCTTCCTCTTTGTCCTTCTGCATTGGGCAGCTCCTCCTCCTCAGCAGAACACAAAAGAAGGAACAGACCCACAAAGGCAGATACAAGTAAACAACCAATCTAATGCAAACAATGCAAGAAGTTACCCAAACTCTAGAGAAATAGGGCTTTATAGATCTTTGTAAACTTTAGGACAAGGAACAAGAGGTTGGTTGCATAAAACAGTGTCAACTTAAAATGAGAGGTGATGGTTGCCTCTGGGAGACACCCTGTTAGCTCTGACTTCTGCCTGTGGTTTTTTTATGAAAGGAGTCTGCAACATCCTTCTGGTTGTCAGTGAGCTGCAAATTAGATAACAATAATAAGAAAGCAGTTCTAGCAGACACAGCATGAGGAAAAGTGAAGATGCTCTGTGTCACAGGAAAAATTCCTCCTGGCAAAGCTGGAGGTGCATTAGTGCAGGAGTGCAAGCATGGTTGCTGAACCTGTGAAATTAATCATGTGGGAACTTTGCCCTTTTTCCTCCCCTCTTTTCTCATTGTCCAATTCTAATTCATTTCATGCTCTCTGCGTGCACATCATGCTCTCATACCAAGAACTTGCTGTCCGGCTGTGGAGAGCCTCTAACATTGCCTGTATTTAGGAGGAGATGGTAAGATTGTGTGTGTGCTTAAATGAGTGCTGCCACATGCCATGTTTCTGCTGCAGCAGCTTATAATGAGGTAGACCTTAGTCATCCATCTGCCTTTCATCGAGGATTTGCATGTCTATTCTCCTCTTTTCCAAAAGGAACTGCAGGCAATTAAAATCATTCCAAGGTCTCCTTGGCTTCCTGCTTCTAATCTACATTCTCAAGAATGAATAAAAAACAGGAGAGGAAATTGTGTTTGGTCCCGTAGTTTTTATAGGCCTGGAGTGGAAGAGCAGGGAAGAAAAGAAATGAGATACATTTATAAACCAAAGACTCAGAATACATTCGTTAGACAATTCAAGGTCTTACATGAGCACACGCAGTGATGTAAAGAATGTGTGTATCATGTCCCTTACTCCTCTTTCCTTAAAAAGAGGCTACCATGTTGTAGTTGCTATTCCAAGAGCCTTTAATGTGTTTTCCTATTTTATCTTATTCTTTCACTGCAGTGTTTTGTAGGCCGTTGTTTCTGTGTTGAAGCATATTTTTTGTAGTTCCTTTCTGAATTAAAATAGGGAAAATGCAATGAATAAGTTGCCAGTTTAGGCTAACGCAGATGTGTTTGGTAGGCACTCACCATCTCTGCTGCTTGCGCTGGGCAGACTCTTACCTCTGAAGGCAAGTGGATGTTAATAAAACATGGTTAGGACAGTCTACCACTTGAGCTTGTCCCTCTAAATGAAAAGCAGCTCTGGAAGTCCGGTTGCCAACGATCATTTGCACTGCTGAATAGCCACGAACAACAGAAAAAGCTAAGGAGGGATGTTCAGTTATGGGGGCTTTGGACACAGAGTCCCATCTCCAGAGCCCAGTTAACAACTGCAGTGTGTTTTAGCTGTGGAGACTGAAAAGCTGCTGCCTTAGCCCTTCTCCTGCCAGCGCTTCATGCTAAAACAACTACTAAATGGGGTACATTTCTAGTCCACAGCCCTTTGTTTAAACACAGATAAAAAGGAAACGGCACAAACTGAAAATAAGCTGCAGCAGTGTACGTCCTCCTCAGCCCCAAGGAGTGTACATCCCCCTCAGCCACCCCTGCTCCGCTGGCGTCAAAGAGTGAGATACAGACAGCTGAAATTAGTAATTTTATCCAAAGGCAACTCTACCTTTGGCTAAAAATGCTGTGAAATGGAAGTGGCCCTTTTGTTTATTTCCCTTTCAGGCTTCTTCTCCAGGCTGTTTGCTAGGAGTCAGGTCTCTGAGAGAGGGATTGTTGTGTATGGTGTTTTAATATCCCTTATCTCCATAAGGGCCCTTCAGCACAATTGTTAAACAAGTTATCCTATTTAAAAATACTTGCAGCAGGCTCCTGGGTGAAAAAATAGCATTTCTGTACTTTTATGGAAAGTGACTGTTCTCATATGTGCATCATATGTATTTACACAAAGATGTCAAAGTGATGCACGAAACCAAGATTTGTGTGGTTCGAGGTTTTTTTCCTGATACTGATTAGACACTAAAGTAAGAAGGAATTCCAGATAAATTCAGCTGGCTTCCTTGGTAAATCATGCCTGATACTGTGATCAGGGAAGGTGACAGAATCTGAATTTTCTGAAGCAAGTGTGAAACCCCTGACAAATGAGAAGACAGATAATAGTAGCAATTCAGGGGGTGTAAGAAGTGATTTCATTATTGACTTGTCCTTGAAGATACCTCTCCCAGCGACAACCCGACAAGTGGCACACGTGTTATCATTCCAGCCACTTTCCTATTTGCGTGCAAGGTGTAATACAGCTTTGAGAGCTCCTTGAAGTGTTAACACACTGCTTGAACAGCTCCTCATCTGCTTTCAGACATCTGTGTTTTTGCTGCCTCCAACAGGATCACACTGAAAATGTCCCAGATTATTTAGTAGAAATGGAATTGCTGAACCTCAGGCTCCTCTCTTTCCTACAGGGCCATCAGTGAACCAGCACACGGGCGGATTTCTGTTAACCCTAATGTCTATGGTCAAAGGTTTTATCTCAATAGATGAGAGGGAGACCAGAGGTGATCTTTTCTTGAACTGCTCAATGGAAAGCAAAAGTTTGTATTGTTGGAAGAAATTACTCAAGCTTCTTCCTTGCTGCCACACACACATCCATGCCAGAAAGGTCAGCTTGTCTGACAGAAGTGAATAGATTAGTCCTGGCTGAGATTTAGCAAAAAACGGGTTGGTAGATTTATTAGGCATAGACTCCCATGTGAAACTGTCATATGAGCTTTGAAGTGTGTGGCTGGCATGGGAGATTTTGGTTCTGCGTCCATTACTTCTACTTTGGGGTTGCCAGTCAATCGAGACTGCACACGAGCTGATTGAAATAAGGCTTGCCACTAAACAAATGGGGGAATTTCCACTCCAGCTGCCTTGGAGGTGGTGGCCCCTGAGATGCTCTTCCCAAGCTCGTAAGACAAAGGCTTCATTCACAAATGACCAAGCTGGCCTTCTGTCTCCCCAGCTGCATTCCTTCACTCAGCACTGCCCTATTACTTCTTCCGTTTCCTTTCTACCCCTGTCCGCTGGAGAAGCTCCCCACAGTACTGTCACTGCACCCTCTGCCCTCACCCCAACTCATAAAATGTGAGTTGAGTGTTTGTGTTTGTTTTTCTGCTCTCCACTCTCCCTTGCCTCTCAAATGATGGATGGGCTGCAAGACAGACACTGAGAAAGATAATTATGCCAGGGAAATTTCGGCATGTGCTGTAAAGTGGACATGATTTGCTGAGATTCCCTGGTGGAGCAGTGAGTCACTCTGCTGCCACTCACCACAACTGCTGGGGACAGGCCTTGAGCTTTCCTGCATGACTGCTCATGACCCCTCTTTAGACTCACGTTCTGCCTCAGCACTCATTATTGCTGCAGTCGTGCCTGCAGCCACTGTGTGTGCAAAGCACCTGTTCACAGCGCTGCCACCACCTTTAAAAGATACGGCTGACAATAAAAATCTCCATATTAAAGGAGTGGGAAAGGCAACTGAAACGGTAGCATTGTTGTAAAACAGAGGATCCCACATATATCCAGATGGTAATTAAAATGCAGCAGGTTTCTGGAAGCAGCTCTGTGCTCTAAACATGAATTCGCTTCATGTTGAATGTACTTTCTACAGCAGTAGTGACTGTAACTGGAGAGTGGAACAGCAATTAGCACCCTTTCTGTGCATACAGTTACTAGATGTGAGCAATTTTGAATAGGCTGGGGAAGTTTTTTTGCAGCAGAAGCTTGCTATACAGAGATATTGATCTGGATGTGTATACAGGTGTGCAATCAATATTTTCTTTGCACCATATGACTGTCCCTTACCCAGAATGTATTGTGGTGTAGCCCTACACGATCACCTACAGTGGACTAGACACCTCTTGAGTCTTGATCTCCCCTGAGCTCTGCAGTTTACTGAAGAGGAGTGAGCTACTTGCCAGGACAGCAAAGCCTGAGCTGTGCCACTGACATCATTTGTGGCCTTAGGAGGTCAGTTGATTTCCTGTCACTTTGGTCCCTTTTGCTGCAAAGTGGAAATGAGGGTGCTGTGTTGGGACTTTGCTAATGTGCTCCTAAATCTTCTGCCAAAAAGCCCAGCAAAACTGCGAAGGCCGAGCTGTCTGGTTTCCATGCCTTGTGTCCCCAGATGCCCTGAGGACAGAGTGGACAGGACAGGTTATGGAAACGTGGAGGGTGGGATAGCAGGATGCTTCAGTATCTCACCTTATGTTTTTTGCAGCGATTTGAAAAGACCTTTCTCTGCAAGACCAGTGTTCTAAGGGAAACTCTTTGAAGGGTTTTGTCATCACACAGAGACAGCTTGTTTTACCCGTAGCTTGCATGAATGGAAGGGACTGAAAGATGGACAATATCTGTTTTGCAGAACTTTTGATTTTTACCATCAAAGTCCCTGGTGGATTATTAGGCACATAGCCATAGCATGGGGGTGACATCACTCTGGGTGACATTCATCAGTTCTTGGTAGCTTCCCCAGGAGAGACTAAGAATGGAAAGGTCCTGAATACCTGATCCAACTCTCCCTGACAGAACTTTCTGGCGGGGGGAGAGATGGTGCCTGTTTTAAGGCTTAATGGGGCATCAGCTTCCAGGGCTGCGTCAACAGCATGTTTCAATTACTCTAAATTCAGGCATCAAAAGAAACAAATGAATTTGTCATTACAAATTAGAAACTGATTTCAAGGGTACAAATTGCAGCTACACTTCTAGCACGAAAGGTATTGGTCAGCTTGCTTCTCAGATGTTAACAGCGACTCTGTCCTTACAGGCACCTCTCTTACTTCTGTTAGTTTCCATTTTCTTTCCCCTACATGTCTTAGTTAGGCATGTAGATGCAGGTAGTTGTGCACGTGTGTTTGCAGCTGAGCTGAAGCCAGGCTGGTCCATGGGTTCATGCAGGCTGCTGAAGCCAGGATGCCACTCTGGGAGGTTCCTACTGATGTCCAGTGTCTGCGTGTGCCTGCTTTTCTCCCTGTATTTTTCTCCCTGATTTTTTGTTTGGTTCTTTTTGGTTGGTTTGTTTGTTTGTTTGTGTTTTTGGGGGGTTTTTTGCTGCTGAATTGTTCCTAGCAGTAATGCAGTATTCTTTATTATCAGCCAATCACCCACTTGTGTTGCTAGTCGTGCTGGTTTGTAACAGATTTCTCCTTCTCATCTCCTCCTTAGTGTGAAGATCCAGTTGTTCTATATTTCAGTGTGTTACTGAATGCAGCGATTAGGTGGTTCCCTGTTCAATACCCCAGCCTTAAGGATGTTTTCACGAAAGAGGGAAAGAAAAAAACAAACTCATTTTAGCTGTCTCTTGGAGAAATCACTGGACAGCCAAGGCTATGTCTTTGAAAGCAAAGGGGCTGCTCGGATTATGAAATTCTCAAACATTAGCTCAGCATGGCTGAGCCAGGGCATAGGGAGATGTGTGAGCCTATTAATCATTGCAGGGCAGCTGCAAGCTCCCTGATTTTGTGGCCTTCTAATATTTACCCTCATTGAGGATTTTTTTGGTCCAGCTGATAAAGGATTTCATTCCTCTCTTGTGAAGCCATGCAGAGACAGCAGAAGTGTGAGCTTAATTCAGGGTTGCTGAATGACTTGCAGCTATTGGGGAAAATTATTTTACTCAGCATTGTTTTCCTTCTGAAATTGTTGCCTTGGCAGCATTTTGAGGAATTTTGCATATTTGTCTCTTTAAATTTCCTGTTCCTTAGACTGCTCTATCTTCACAGTTTCCAGTCATTGCATTTTTATTAAAGATCTCCATGGAAGTAAACAGTCTCGGAGGGTTCATCCTTCCAATATCCCTGGCTTGAGAGGAGGAAGCAGGAGTGGAAGTGTTTCTTAATAAGGGGAGGACTGGAAAGTATGATACTGCCAGTGTAATAGGTTGAAAAATCATTCATCTGAACTCAGATTACATCTCATACGATAGACTATAAAAGATTATTATGCTTAAAAGAGCTCCTTTCACTCACCATGATGTGTCTGTCTAGGGACACGCTTCAGTGCTCACTTGCAAACAAGCCAAACACAGAACTTTGAGTTTTCAAGCCTCCATTTGCCTCTTTTACCCCATTCCCAGCTGTCACTCACTGCCTTCTTCCCAGCAGGAAAAAGCAGGAATGTTTTCAGGAGAAGAAGGAACAAAACAGACTCATTCCCCAGCACTTGCGAAGTGCTGATGGCCTACATAAGCTCTGCCTTCCATGGGGGGGTGGGTGAACTGGATTTTCCAGGGAAAGTTTTCTTCCAGCTTCACCCAGCTGCATAATTGCAAATACAATGACAGAAATTTTCTGGAAGCTGCCTTCTTATTTTGCATTTAAAGTGTTGCAAACTACTACAAAGCATACTCAAGACAACAGAGCTGAATCTGGGCGTTTATGCCAATATATCTGCTTTGTTTTATGTGGCATTGGTCATCTCTCTATAACAGAGTTAATGGGAGGGTAATCTACCCCCCTCAACACATCTTAATGCTGCATTGCTTTTGCATCCAGTTACTTTATCAGTTCAATGTGCAGCCCTTTGTCGACACTGAATATCCTTTGTAGGTCAGCTGCCATGCAGGGAGCCTACATGTGTGCGGGGCTTAATTGGTCTCTCAGCTCTTTCCCATTCTCTACTTTGCTTACAGAGCTCATCCTTTCCCTTCCATTTCTCTTTCCCAGGAGAAAGGCAAGACAGTGATGACGAGGCACCCTCTGCTAATGGACCCTGCTGAGACAGTGATTTTGGCTGCAAGGGAGACTTTACAGGCATCTTGCACTTCACTTACCAACCTTCCTGAGCAAAAAAAAAAAAAAGGAAAAGGAGGATCAGATGCTTCCAGTGATCTGCCTTTTTTCTTGGACCACTGCTGAAGCTCTTCCTGTCCTCACAATATCTGTAAATCAGCCTGGACTTGGCTTTTACACGGCAATCCCACAGCATCTTCCACAATGCATAAGGCAGTGTGATCTGTCTGTCTTGACTTCTCAGAGTTTCAGAGCAAGGAAAGTAAACATGAACATGCTTAGCTGAGGGTTTTGTAAGATGTTACATTAGCTAGGTTTCCAAACCCTTCAGAACTGAAAGGGATTTTTGGAAAGGACTTACTTCCCCCTAAAAATCTCATCTTTACCTAATACATTCTAGTTAGCAGACAATACTACAGACTTGATATAACTTCATATGATGAATGAACAGGGGCTTATTGTTGGAGTCTAGGGATAATCTCCTCACTGTGTTTAAGCACCTTACCTCTTCTTACTTTCTGTCGTACTCTTCTTGTGATAGTAATGCTAATAGATTTTTAAAAATTATTATAATTATGTCCCATATCCTGCAAAAAATGCAGCTCAGTCCTAGTTGGTTAGTCAGATTTTTTAATCTGTTTTGGTTTTCAATAGTAAAGGAAAGTCAAACAATAAGATCTCACTTTAGGTCTAATACCAGTGCGGGCTGTGGACACAGTTCAAACTCTGCAAGGCTTCTGGTGGGCATGCTTCACAAAAGACACTTTGTCTCCTTTGGAACAGATGCCATCAAACAGTGGAATGTATTTCTTAACTATTTTTCCAGGGCCCCTCTGTTTCCAGAATGCTCTCAAACACTTTGCACAGAGATTTGCTTCTTTGGAATGGCATGAGGGAGGACCAGCAGTGAGGATTTGCTTTCTATGCATGGCAAGGTTTGCCTCATCTGCATGAGCTCTTTCTTGTTCCTAGGATACACTTGCTTGACTTAATTTATGGGCTTGCTTTATTATTTTTTCCCTTTGGCTGAGATCTGTTTTGACTTTCCCACTAAGCTCCTTTCGAGCAGGGGCAAAACCAACAACACTGAATTTATTTAAGTGGAATTAAAGGGCAGTCCTTGTGTGTAAGGCTGGAGCTGGGCTGCTTAAGCATGCTCAGCCTCCTGAGGTGCTAAAAACCCTCATGTTTCATTCAAAAGCCAACTGCACTGAATAGCAGAGAACAACTTCTGAGGACTGCAGTGGGGCTCTAACACCCGCAGCACAGAATGAAAAATGGGGCTTTAGAAGGTGATGGGATATAAACTGAAAGAGTTGAGCAACCACATTACATTAAGGTCCCAGCTAGTTTTGTTATACGAGAAGCAAGGTCTGGAAGATGAGGTAGTCTCTCTGCTCCTGTAGTGCAATGATGACTATTGAAAATGGGTGAGATAGTTAATGCACATATAAACAGTAAGAGCCATTTTCATTAATAAAATGAAATTCACCTTCTTCAATAGCATTATGAATTGCAAAGAGGGATCTTTCTGTATTGAATCATCAACTGATTGTCCTTGAAAATTCACCCCTACTTTTTGTGTGCAGGTATTGTTCTTGTTCATGCACACTGTGTTTTGATTTTCCTTGTGCCCTTTTAAAATGAGAAGCAAACTGAAGCTTTCATCAGAACAGTATAGAAATGGAGACACTGGACAAGAGAGTACAGTATAAAAACACAGGGCTTTCACAAGCATACCACGAGTAGCAGGCATGTAAGAGGCACATCTACCCAGCAAAAGAAGGTGTTTCTCGTAGTGTTCAGAGCAGCTCTGGTAGCTGGTTCCTCAGCGTGATTCTGATGTTAACCCTCATGTAGTAGATTAAAAGCAGTTCACTGGAGGACACCCTTTCTGTGTAGTGCCCATTGTATTGGTGGGTGGAGAGAACTGTCCATGTATGTGGGACAAGGTCTATTTCTTTTCTACTGTTGTTTTTTTTTTCCATAGAAGAGAAGAACCAGAGCTGGCATTTAAGAATTTGAGGAAGCATGATTATATCTGTTTATCAAAATTCAGTCTCTCCACCTGATGCTAAATAAACAAGGCAAGAGGTAAGGTGAGTTAGTGAATCTTCCAGATCCATCCTTGAGGGGCACAGATGATGGAAGAAATCCAGTAACTCCACAGAGGCGAAGGTTTGAGATTCCTTCTCATACCTGAAGGATGTAGCGCTAGATCAAAACTAAAGCTGGTTGGGAGTGGCACTAGAGAAAGTTGTTTTTCCCATCCTATCCTACTCCTGCTCTGTAGATTGCAATAATGCTTCAGCCTCAGGGGTGATTACTCCTATATATCCAGCTGCCACTAGATTAGCTTGAAAAACTAACAGGACCTTTATATAAGTCATCTCCAGAGCATCCTTCTGGTATTAGAGGTCCCTGAAAACTACTTTCTGTATCACCTTTATATCCCAGTTAAAGGTTAATAGGTTTTGACCCAATCAGATGTTGGCTTGAGTTTGTCATTTCTTATTAAAAGTATTAGAAAAGGAATGAGAGATCTGATGTAATACATTATTTGTCTTGTAAGGTGTGGTTCATTGTTAGGGGTCATTAGACAGCTGAGGCTTACTTTGGGTTAGGATTGTTGTTTGGATGTCTTCTGTGGTTTTGATTAGATGCAACCTTGATTTTATCATTTAGGAATTTTATCTGGGAGCTCTTATTATACTTCTAGTCCACAAACCCACTCTTGCAAAAGATCTCTTTTCCTTTCACAGAAAAGAATGAACACCAGAATAGTGTCTTGCACAATGCACACCTGTGGCAGGAGAAGCAGATGGTGTTTCCCCTGTTGCTTCACTTTGACACATCTTTGGTTCACCTAGATAACATGATCTTTTTTCCACATAATTCTCCTTCAAGAATTCACTGCTTGTCACACATGATGATTTATGCACTTGTCAACCTTTTCTTTTTTTGCATTGACAAATGCCCTGCAAAGATAAGGCACTGGCCTTTGACAATATGGTGCCAGTAATTAAAATGAAGAATGCATTACAGTAAAAGGTAGAAATATAGATCTAAAAGCCATGCTGGTGTTTTTAGTGATGGGAGTAATTGAGGATTTCAGTTTAATAATTCAGTGCAGCTGAGATTAATAAATGGTATGAAATAGAAATGGTCTTTCAAGACCAGGAGTATAGTTAACAATTTATTTTAGTATATCCTGAAAGAGGCTGCTGGAATTACTGTATAATAACTCAGCATAGTCCTACAATTTCCAAGTCTGTTTTGTAAAAGGATTATGCAAAGTGAGGTGACCCACCTGAGAAGAAGCCAAAAAGCCATGGTCTCCCAGCCGTGTCTACAGGGGATCACTTTGCATTGCTCTGTTTCTGCACCAGTGGCAGCAGAGGGGAGTCTGGATGGAGGACCAAAGACCAGCCCAATCACAAGCTCTCATGATGAAGTGCCTGGTAGTGACACAGGCCCTCCAGAGTGGGCCAGAAGGCAATCCTCTCCTTCCTTCTCAAGGGTAAGCTGGTACAGAGTGGGGGAGGAAATCATCCATGTATAGGTGAAATGTGCCAGGCCAGGGAGCAGTCCCACCTAGTGTCTCCCACAGCAGAGACTGATAGAGGGAACACTCCTTAGGTGCAAAGTTCTGGGTAGGTGCAGTGGTCATGATCACTTTTACCTTCCTTGTTTCATCTCCTGAGAGTCTCAGGAGGTTCCAGGTCAGCTTCCCCTCTTATTGAATAGCTTTTAGGGCATAAGATGAGCTTTGAAATTAAAGGGAGGCTTGCTATCATTGGAGTCCAGCCCTGCAAATCCTACTTGCAAACCTTGTAAACTGGTTTTCTACATGTAGTCCCATGGGGTTCATGACCTTGCTGTCTTTTCAAGTGCTGTGCCAGAGAGCATTTTCTGGTTGGACCCCCTAGTTCTTATCATGTCCCACTCGCACAGGAACGCTGCCAGTGTGGAAGCTGTGAGTTTAATTTGCTTATGTTCCTTAGCTCAGTAAAACTATTTGAAAGGATTAGTTCTATGTAGTCAGGAGAACCACTCATCAGGACAGTTTGTTGGGTGTCCCTTTAAGCGTCCTTTAAGCATCATGGATACGTTTGATAAGAATTCTTCTCTAGTTTATGAAAGACTAAACCTGATAAGTGATCATGCCCTCTGTTTAAGGTGTGAGGCCAAGCAGTGCTGAGCTGTGGCTAGTAGGCAGGTTTATAATCTTCTGTTTGACTACAGAATATCCCATGATCAGAAGCTGGCCCTATTTTACTCCCTTGCTGAAATGTAAAAACCTTCATCAGCTAGGTTCAGTTCAGATCCTGATGGAGCAAGATGCCTTAAGCATGTGAACAGTTGTCCAGGCTTCTTTTTCTTCTGGTGTTGATAGGGTTAAACTCAGCAGCTTTATCTTCTTACACTCAGACACTGAAAAAACCTTATTTCCTGTCTGTTAGGTGGGTGAGTTACATTGCAGACATATATTACAGCTGGAATGCGTATGCTGTGTGATAAGTTCTGCCCTACCTTTGCAGCGATGATTATACACATGGAGATTATTCAGGCTTTCTCCCATTTGCTTTGCAAGGGTGTGTACCTTTTTATACTCTCAACTTACTGTTTAAAGCAGTTGACGGGCAGAGCCAAGCTCTGTGTTGATCTTTTGAAGTCAAGGACTGATCCTACAGGAATGGTCAATCGGTTTGCACATAATGCACGGTTTAACAACTTTCTATACTGCTGTTTCTCATTTCAGTTTCTAGGATAACCTAAAGATATATGGGAATCTTTTGGGGGGAATCTTCCCCTCTCTCTTTGCAATGCCAGATTGCATCACAGGCTGCTGGATATACTGTAGCATTTGGTGGGTTTGGTTGTTTTTCGTCATCTGCCTGATTGTGATTTCTTTTTTCCTTGTTAGGTTTAGCCTTGTGATATCGTGATAGATTTTGAAAACAATGTTTTTCAAACCAGGATCAAACAACTCAGCTTCCTCTGCATCAAAATTTGCCTAACACTAAGGACTATGATCTGGAAACACTCTGTAAAAAATCAGTTATCAGTAAAGAGGCACAGCAGTATTCTCGGGGTAAGTTTCTAATTTTTTTTTACTGTTTAATACTGTCTAGATCACCTTATAAACTGAAAGCAGCAAGTACATTAAATACAGTGCAATGACTTATACAGAACCAAGGCCAGGGTTTCTGGTTTACTCATTGTATTGGTTTCAATCTCGTATTTCCCCTAATTGCCACAGCAGGTACCCGTAGGCTACACAGTGCTGTCTTAGCCCTTGAGCATGAAATCACACTGTTTCCACTTTGTTCCTAGACTGTGCTGCTGGTGCATTATTCAGGTTTGGACTGAATTATGATTTGATTTGACTTGGCCTGCATTGCACTGCTTGCTGAAATACTGAATAAGCCAGGGAAGCAGATAACAGCCTGAAGTGGCTTGCTCTCCTGTTTTCAGGATCAATGATCAGGTTTTATCATTCAGGTTATTGCTGTTATCATAGGAGCACGGAAACCTGTTCATTAACCCCAACTACGGTGTGCTGGAGCTGTGCAAGCACGGGACAGAGTGCTGACTACTGCCCACAGGAGTCCTCAGCCTGGGCTTAGTGCAGTGCTGTTCTCTCAGCAGAACTGCCAGCAAGCTCCTCTCCACATTTCTTTGCTGCTGTCTTAGGCTCACAGTGTAGACAATACCAAGGAGGAGAATGTGAAAGAAAAACAGTGATGTCACTTTTTAAATGAATCTGTCTGTACCCTCTGATTCACACTTGGCCATAGTAAATTTGGCTACTATTAGTGTGCAGTGCTTCTGGCCCACAGATGGTACCAAACAACTTTGTTTAGGCTTACAGATCTTAACCATTCCATTATACCATTGCAGTCTTTCATGTACGTACATGTATTTTTGTCTCTCTGCTAAAAATGAGCATTTCTTCTAAATATTGCCACTAAATAAAACCACTTAAAACTTGCAAGCACACTGTGCTGGTTTTGGTTGGGATAGAGTTAATTTTCTTCATAGTAGCTAACATTGGGGCTATGTTTGGATTTGTGCTGGAAACAGTGTTGATAACACAGGGATGTTTTCTTTATTGCTGAGCAGTGCTTGCACAGAGCCCAGGCCTTTTCAGTTTCCCATGCTCTGCCAGTGAGTAGGTACACAGGAACTGTGAGGGAGCTTAGCAAGGACAGAAGATCCAAACTAGCCAAAAGGATGTTCCATACCTTAGAAGAAGAAGGAAGGAGGTGATGTTTGATGACATTTGTCTTCCCAAGTAACCATTACACATGGCAGAGCCCTGCTTTCCTGGAGATGGAAGAACATTTGCCCATGGCAAGTGCTGAATGAATTTCCCACTTTGACCCTTCCAATTCTATCCCCCATCCCACCTGGGGGAGTGAGTGAGCAGCTGCATGAGTCTCAGCTGCCATTTGGGGTTAAACTGCAACACATGCATGGAACAGGAACACTACAATGAAGATTTTCACCACCTCTCTGCAGTTCTTATGAGCCTCTCTGCTCATTTAGCTTCTCAGACTGTTGATTTGGACTCAAATTCATTTTGGTAAAGACCACAAATCAAGTCCTGTCATAACTAGAGAGCATGGTGCGATATCATTATTGCTTACCCCTGAATGAACCTGAAAGCCAAGGTGATCAATACAGACATAATTGCCAGTGTCACCAATTAGTTGTTCCTGAGTGAATGAGCACCTCTTCAGCTGGCAGCCTATCAGTCTCAGAAACAGCAATGCAACATGGCAAACTTTGTGTGGGGTGAAAATACCCTTTTGAGCAAGTGTCAATTCTTAGCAATAGGCTTTTCTTTCAGTGTTTTGCTGCACATGTCTAATTTCACGATGACCAGAGAGGAATGCCCAGTGCAGTTTTTACCTTTCTGGGTATGGCAAGGATCAACCAATCTTGGCTAAGCCCTACTTCAGCCATATGCTTAAGCAGGTACTTAGGGTAAAGCATGAGATTAAGTCACACTGAATTCAAAATTAGTCAGATACTTAAGGGCTAAATTTAAAAACTACCCCAGTAAAACTCATCCTTGCTCAGTTCTTAATCACACGAGTTGCACAGAAAAGCAATCACATCGAAGCGGCATCTGGGCTGCTAAAAAATTAACACATGAAGAACACAGTATGTTATTTGTAGAAGGTTTTAAAATATTTTTGCCACTGCTTAAAATGAGGCTGGCCTTAGAGTAAATTCCAGCATCGATCTCTGTGTCTCTGTTTGTACAATGGAACCAAGAGCATAAGCGGCTTTTTAGGAAAGTAATTTTACAGTAACCTACGTTACTCTGTATGCTTTTGTGTTGGTTTCACATTTAGCCTTTATCCCTCTGTCCATCTGTTGAGCACAAGTCATTTGTGCCCAAGGGTTACAGAGCAAAGGTCATTTTGTCATAACATGACTGCTTAAAAAAGCCTCTAGATTTTGTCATGTGGCGTCAGTTTAAATGTAGTTCCCAGCTAATTAGTCTGATAAAGTATATATATTTGCAAACAAAGAATAACTATAATACTATCCCAGTGGAGATCAGCAAAGGAATTTGGGGAATGCAAATGTTGATAATTGCAGTTCCTGTGCTATAGTTAGCTGGAGCAGACAGACGGCTGCCCTTAAGCAGACCTCTCTTGGTGCCAAGATGGGACACATGGGACAAGAGACTGTAGATCCAGTTGCAGGATGAAAGGCCAGATTCTGATGTCCAACCTCATTTTATTCAGTCCTTTCTCAGTTAAAACTATCATGGGGCATTTCCCAAAGAAAGACTAAAAAGATTCCCAACAATCTTCAGCAGATGGAGACCAGGATATATAATTTGTCTGAGATGGGGCTGTCATTCTTCTTTCCTTTTTTTCCCTCTATTCCTTTATTTTTTAGTCTGTGCCTGAGTTACTAAATACCAACATCAGTAAGGTAATTCTGCCTGCCTGTACAGATATTCCTCTGTGTGCATTTAGGTGCTTTTGGTATCCTGAAGAACTATCCATTTTTGACACTTGCCATTCCTCTGGCTTGGAAAGTAAAGATAACTTTGTTTCTCTTTAAAAACAAAAAAACCACCACTTCCACCACCACCAGCTCAATCTCAATGATAGCTACTATTTCAGCTTTGTTTGCATCGAGCTTTTACTTCATAATATAGATTTTACAAAGCATAAGATGATTTGTGTGTCCTAGATAATGAATGATACTGCGCCCACTTCAGTTGCACTGCTTTCAGAAGGATGTTAAGGGCCCATCAGACTGAAGTATTAGCAACATCATGATTATTTTGAGTGGACTTACTCTTGAGGGTAAAACAAGCTTTCTCATAGAAATTACTTCAAAAAAACCTGCAAATCTTGGGGCTTTTTCTGTGTGTGTGTGCGTGTGCATGTGTATGTGTGTGTTTTCTGGCTCTGCACTGAGAACCCACGTGCTTCTAGTGACTGCAGGCTGGTTGTCCAGAGGTGCTGGCTTTCAGCTTATTTTGCTCTCTGAACTCACCAGACACATTCTCTGACACTGGTGCAAAGTTGAAGACTCATCTGTTCAGGTAGACAATGAATTAAGTATGCCAGCACACAGCCTTGATGACAGAAGTTGAAACAGGGAGAAATATTGCTAAAATAGACCCAGTAACAAGCTTGCAATGTGGTTTAAACATTTCTGCCCTCATCACGGTATCACTTGGCTTTTGCTCTTGCAGTATGAGTGGGCCTGAGCAAGAGGTTTGACTCAACCTTATGCTTCTTAATCATCTGTTTTGTTGGAATGCAAAAAAAGACCATATTGTACATTGACTCTATATTGTCTTTCCTATAGCAATGGAAGAGGGGATCATGCTTGAACCCCAGTACAACAAGGGCAGCCCCAGTGGTGTTGATAGCATTTGAGGATTTCACTGTGAGGTCAGTGCCCTTGGGTGAAGCTCTGGATCATGAACTTACAGTGCTGCATTGCTCACTTGAGCCTGTATGCATTCCTTGAGCTCCCAGGCACTCCCCTCCTCTCTATCCCTCCTTGCCAGGCTTTGGGTATAACTACAATAGGAACTGACACTCTCCCGATGGCCACATCAAATCTCTTTAAGGCACTGGAAGCTGAATGCTAGCCAAGAGGGCTCTGCTGGCTGACAGCCTTCACCCCCTTCTTTCGCTAAGCCTTAAATAATGAAATCTTCCGGCAAAACAAAGAGATTTAAGGATGCAAAGCGTTCCTTATTTCCTCTTTCCTTAGAGCATTCGGTTGAAGTTGATTTAGTTATACAAATGTAAGGTTATACTTATCATTTGATACCTCTCTAGCCTTTATAGATACAGGAAGACTCAAAGCAGGGAAGCAATTGGAGCAGAGGCGTGTACATGCTGTGTCCCATTTGCCACTGCTAGCCAGCAAGCCCTGCTGTGTGGTGATGCTTCACACACCGGTTCCTGCACAGTGAGCTGGCAGGAGTTGCCACAGATAAAGGCTATTTTGCGATATCTGTGTGGTTGTGATTTCTGGTGACTCTCACATGCGTGCATTGAACATGAAGAGAGTTGGGTTTCTAAGGCTGTGAAATACTTTGCACTGAGAGGGGTAAACATGGGCTGATAGAGAAATGTAGTGGTCTGAAAAGATGCCAAAACCGAACAAGTCTTAATCCAAAAGCAGCAGCACAACTGAGCCCTGATTGTACTTGGCATGACAGAGTGGGAGAGGGAGATAGGAGATGAGGCTCAGGCACTGGCTTACCAGACACCTTCGCACAGCCTGCCACCAAGAGTGGTGCTGGGAAATCACAGACTTGCCAAGAGCTTCTCCTGACATCAACCTGTGCTGTGTAGCAGGAGGAAAGGATGGTTTTGCTTCACAGCTTGTCAAAGTCCAGCTTCTCTTCCGAGCAGACCAACAGGTCAGCTGGGGTACCATCCTGCCAGCAGGACCCATAGCTCCAGCTGCTTTGAAGGAAACCTTTGTCAAAGGGACATTTTTCCTGCCTCCAGCTTGTGGATGACTTGAAGTCCTGAAGCCTGAGAGCTGATGAACCTTGTAATTTTAACTTGGCAGAGCTGCAGATACTGTTCTGAATCACCTCAAAGCCAGATCTTTGTTTAACACTTGCCTGCATGCTTTACCTCCCTAATAGGAGGTGGCTCTCCCAGGTCACAGAAATCATCTGCCACAGCAATCGATACTCAGCTTGTGTCTCTAATGCCTCCAGTGCATCTCGTGCAGCCTGGCAGTAGCTCCCCTTACATCTGCTGTTTGTGAGGCAGGGAGAGAACCGATCACAGGGGGAGAACGACAACGCCAGGCACAGGAGTCACGCTTGCCTCCACTTCTGTTACAGCAAAGGAGGATGAGAAACATGCTCTTTCCCCTCAGGCAGCTGGAGAAAAAAGAAACCACAGAGGACCACAAAACCATCCCAGTACAACATCTGTGAATACTGCACACTGCCTCTAGTGGGCCGGGACACAAGCACATGAAGATAACCCTGTGGGACAACTTTGCATCAGTTGTTCTGTGGTTTGCTTTCACATGAGAGGAATTAAATGCAAGCTGACACAAGATCAGAGCTAAAAGAATTACGTTTTCAAAGGCAACCCCCCCCCCAAACATCTTGTAGACATGCCCCTTCTCACACAGCCCTCACCTCATATAGTGTTCTCCATCAGGCAAGGAGGAGGCCTGAAAGCAACCTTTATGCACCTATGCTTGTGCCATTAAACAAAGCTTTCTTAGAGAGTGAGAGCCCAGCCAGGTAAAGATTTTCTTAAGCTGCGATTTTTCAGGTACTTTATTTCTCTTCAAAGTTGTATTAAAAATAAAATTAAAAGAAAAATTCCAGAGCTTTTTTTTCTGTTTAGAGCCTTCTAAGTTTAAAATAAGCCTTCATCCTAATATTAGCAAGAGGCAGGCCAGAGCAGCAGCTGATGAAGGAAACAAGAGGAACATGTTTTCCCAGCCCATACCCATTACAATTACGTGATTGTTTCTCTTGGAGATACCTGTAAACCAAGCCCTGGACAGGGTTTTCCAAGGGCTGGTGTATAACGTATTTGTATAACTTGCAAAACTTAAAAGGATAAAAGTGGGGATTATCCATTGCTCTGAAGAATAAATGTAGAGCAGGATAAATGTAGAGCAATATAAACAAATACTGCTTCTCAAAAGAAATTTTTGCTTTCGATACCCTCAACTGCCCATCAGGTAAAGAAGTAAACAGTAATAGGGAAGGCTGACCACTTTCTCCTAGCAGACATATTTCTAAAGCCAACAGAAAAAAAAACTAGTATAAACATCTGCCTTTAATTCCTGGTTCACAAGTACTTTAATTAGTCCTGAAGCCATAAGAAGGTTTGTGCTCTTTGGCCTGAATCTGTAGCAAAGGCAAGGGGATGCAATTCTTCACCTGTCCTTTCAGTGCCCAGTCACGTAAGTCATAAGCATTTCTGTGCTATGGGTGTTTTTGAGTGTTATGTTAATGAATATAACATTCCCATGTATCTGTAGCATTGTGCCTGTGTTAGAGCAGCTTCTCACCACAATTAAATGAGCTCGGCTGTCAAATTCTTTACGAAATCTAACTTTAATAGTTAGAGAGGTTAAATTGTAATATGCTTTGGTACAATCAAGAGTGGAGAGAAGAGGTGGAGCCTGACTGGGCTCCTGCTTTTATTTGGTATCTGCTTTCTAGGGAACACTCACACCCAAAGGATGCCAGGCATCCCTGTAAGTTTTCCAAAGGCAGATGGCAGCCTGTGTCACAACTGCAATTCAGGAAAAGGCAGGGTACACAGCGTGCACGTCTCCTTGGTGAATAAATTAACACTGTTTCAGCTTTTCCCCAGACTAAACAAAAGGTTAATAATTGCTTCTTAAAAGCTAAGAAGGAGGAGGGCCTGAGAGGGGAGCGGGTTGAGGCAATGTTAAATAGCGGGTCCTACTCTTGGAAAATTGAAATGAGGTTTGGACCTGCAGTAAAAAAGACATGGTGATGCCAAGTCGTCTGAAGGAAAAGCTTTGGTCTTCAGCATGAGTGTTCAGCGGCTGCCATGCTCCTGGACTACCTAACATAGGCTTTTACATTTCAGCTGGGAGGCTTTATAAGCAGCTAGGTATTTGCAGATGGATACACCCAAAGCAGTAAAGTCCTGAGCTGCCGTGACCTGAGCTCTCATGTGAGCCCCGTGGTGCATGGGTGGGTCTGCAGGACCTGCAGTGCAATTGTACCCATGGGGCCGACTGCAAAACTGAGGAGCATGTGCTGGTGCTGCTGCTTCTCTTTTCTATCCAATGCTTCTGTTCGTCTCCTTCCTGGGGCAGGACTGAGTTGAGATGAGCTTCCTCCACTGCTTCACAGGGTCTGACCTGCCTGCCTCCAAGACAAATGCTGCAAGCAGCAAACTGGGGGGCATTTCAGTGCAGTTGCTGAAGCTTTGTGCTCTCTGTTTTGGGTCAGACCGTGCATTTCTGGAGGTACCAAGATGTTATGTTCAGAGCTGCTACCCTTATTCTTTGTGGTTGTAGTCTAAAAACTAGTTTTGGCTTTGGTTTTCTTTCTTTGTTTTCTCCTTACAAAGCTGCCTACCCATGAATAGGTATCTCCTATGGACCCAACTGAGAAAGAAACCCTGGTTTCAGGGAGGCAGCCCAAGTAGCTGAGGCCATGTGTTTTGGCTCCAGGACAGGAATTCAGCCTAAACCAGGCTGAAACATCGACTGAAGCTGGGAGGGAAGAGAATTGGGATCCTGCCTGGGAATACACGCATGTCCAGCTCCTGATCTTCCTGGAGTTGCCAAATATTTAATCCTCTCTGGGCTGAGACTTGAAAAGATTGTGTTTGACCTCCTCTGAATGGGAAATACTCCTGTCAGGGTACAATGGAAACAAAATCAAGTTCAAAGACAGACAGGAATGTGGCTTGCTGGATGGGGGATTAGACTGCATGGATTCATAAGGATGTATCCCACCCTGGTATTTGATCATTACCACGTTGCAATGACTGGTGAAAAACACTGGCTCTGGTCACCTTTTCCTTCTGCAGCATTGGGGGACCTCCCAGCAGTGCACTAGAAGGCTCTAGAGAACATAGCAAAAGAGATCTCAGCCTTTTCAGCCTGGACCCATCAGAGTTTAAATGCAAATGTTGCTCCTTTAAAGCTTTAAATTCCCTTATATTTTGGAAAAGTCCAAATTTGAATGTTGTTCTTCAAGCCTCTTATGTGGTCTGAGTGACCTTAAAAAAAAAAACAACCCAGGCTTAAAAGAGCAGCAGTACTGAGCAGACTTGCATGCATTGGGCGGCTTTGTCTTTTCTGTACAGCCAAATGGCACAACTGCAGGCAAAAATATTTATACATTACATGAAGAGACCATGAGGAATCATGGTATCTCCTTGCTGCTTCTCTATTCAGCAGCACTGGGGACGGTAAATGCTCTCAGTGTGCAGATGCCCCAGCTCAGGCCACTGAGAGAGAGCCTTCCCTCAGAATATTATCTCCCTGCCGCAAAATTGGATTGTTAACTAATACCAGCTGAGATCTTTCCATAGGGAAGCAAATAAATAAGGGCCTTCCTCCCATCCCCAGCTTGTTACAGAAAAACCACCCACGATGTGTTTGAGGGGAAAAAAAAGAAACAAGCTCCCCGATGTGCAGCTCCAAAGGAACTGAAAATGATTAATTCCTCCCTGTTGAGGTATATTGCAAAAAAGCGCTTTGTCTTCCAGCTTTAGAAAAGGCAGTCTTTCTTTAGAGCAGGTTTGGTTCCTTGTGGCAGAGGGGTTTCAGCAAAAAGCAAGGGGGTGAAAGCGGAGCAGCCTAGTTAGGGGTGAGGGGAGAGCAGCCCATCCTCCTCTGTGGCAGAGGGTGAAGCAGGGGATGCTGATGTGGTTCAGGCAGGGCTGGGGAGTTGCCAGAGCCACACACTCACACACCCAAGGAGTGCCATGGCCAGGAGGGCAAGGGTGAACAGCCGGGGCCACCGCAGCTCTGTCTGCTGTGTGCAGCCTTGCCCTGGTGCTAATGTGAATTTATAGTCTGAACTGGCTCCAAAGCCCTGATTAATATTAGCAGCCAGGTCCTGTGGGGCACCACTGTGTGTGGCCCTGGAGAGACATGCCAGCAGATGGTTGCTGTCCCCAAGAGCGATGCAGGAAAGAGGCAAAACATCCCAGAGGTGGCATAAAAATCCTTTGTATCTCTAAGTGGGGAAACTGAGGCATGAAGCAGCAGCCACTGAAAAAATGTGAGAAATAAATCCTCTGCCTCTGCTGGCACAGAGACAGGGAGTGACTGCAGCCATGGGCAGAAGCAGGCTCTGGGGAAGCAGCAGCATCACCCTGTACCTTAGAATCATAAAATAGTTAAGGTTGCAAAAGACCTCTAAGATCAAGTCCAACCATTAATTGAGCACTGCCATGTTCACCAGCAAACCAAGTCCCCAAGGTGCCACATCCACACACTTCTGAACATTTTCAGGGATGGTGACTCAACTGCTTCCCTGCGCAGCCTGTTCCAATGCCTAATCACCCTTTCAGTGAAAAAACTTTTACCAGTATCTGATCTAAACCTCCCCTGGTGCAAATTGGGGCCATTTCCTCTTTATCACTTGATACCTGGGAGAAGAGACTGACCCCCACCTTACCACAACCTCCTTTCAGGCAGTTGTAGAGAACAATGACATCTTCCCCGACCCTCCTTTTCTCCAGGTTGAACAACCCCAGCTCCCTCAGCCGCTCCTCACAGAACTTGTGCTCCAGACCCTTCACCAGCTCCGTTGCCCTTCTCTGGACACACTCCAGCACCACAATGGCTCTTTTGTAGTGAGGGGCCCGAAACACAACAGAGGATTTGAGGTGTGGGCTCACCAGTGCTGAGTACAGGGGGTCAATCACTTCCTGGCCCTGATGGCCACACTGATGCCACTGGCCTTCATGGCCACCTGTGCACACTGCTGGCTCATGTTCACCCTGGCTGTTGACCAGCACCCCCAGTTCCTTTTCCACTGGGCATCTTTCCAGCTACTCTGCCCCAAGCCTGTAGGGCTGCATGGGGTTGTTCTGACCCAAGTGCAGGACCTGGCACTAGGCCTTGTTGAACCTCATATCACTGGCCTTGACGCTTTGATCCAGCCTCGGTGGTTTCCTCGAGACCACTGCAACCTCTTTCTTGGTGACTGTGGAAAGGCTGGCTTCCCACTGCGTGCAGGGAGGTGACAAGGGAGATGAGGAAGACCTGATGCTGGAGCTTTGAGAGCTCACCACGTGAGAGCCACAGTAGACATTCTTCTCCACAGTGCTCCTCACCATCATTTTGTCGCCTCCTTATCAGTCTTGCTTGCAAGACCCTGAGAAAAGGGCAAGGCAGAAAATGTAGCTGAGCACTTACCCTCTCCAATAAAAAACCCAAACAGTCTATGGACCGCTCCAGAGCTGAAGGAACAACTGACGCATGAGGTGTTTTAAGGCATCCTGATGGATCTTTAGTGGGAGGCAGGGAAAGTAGCAAGGCCCTTCCCAGCAAGGAGAGCTGGCTGCCTGCTTGGCTGAAAACAGGGAAGCGAAGTGATGGATGCTGTTGCTCCTGCTGAGGGAGGTACAGCTATGCAGAGTTGCTAAAAACACTGGGAGAGCAGGGAATTAGAACTGGCAGGGTCAGGAGAGGGTGGCTGTACTGACACTTCACAGGGTGCTGTTCTGATGGATACCAGCTCCCTCTGGTACTGTAGGACTTCTTTCATTGCTGAAGTTGCAGTCATTAGTTGCCAAACCTCATGGTATCTCATCTCTGATTGCGATTTCCTGCCCTGGCTGCTTATCTAGGCTATAATCACTTTGTTTTTTCCCACGGCCAGGCAAGAAGTAGACTGGAAACGAGTTGAGAGCTGGGATGAAATGAAGAAGTATGATCCCCCAAGGAAAAGCATTTGTCAGTTAATGAAGTGTGAACCCAAATAGCAGGGAAGGGATGAGGAGTAGCAAGCCATCAACCAGTATTCATTAAACCTCCAAGTACTCTGAAACATAATGAGGGCCATTGCCATCCTGGTCAGGAGCCACAATGTGGGGGGACAGTGAGATAATAAGAGCCATCAGGGTCATATGCCTGCCCATTTCTTGTGTTCCCGTGCTCCTGTTAATTTCTCTCCCACTTTAGGAAGAGGTGAGGCAGGAGAAGAGATGTTATAGATGCTTCTTCCATGGGAATTGCAATGCCACTCTAGTTTGTTGTAGATAGCGTCACGGGTTCAGGGGGATGAAATTCCAAAGCCACAAATCCCGCTGGCGGGCAGCAGAGTGTGTGGGCAAGAGGGAAGCTGGCAGGCAGCTCCTTCCCAGTATCTGTTGGGTTCAGAGTGCCTTTTGTGGCTGTTCTGTCAGGGATCTGACAGCCACACTTATCACATGCCGGGGCCCAAAGGAAAAATGTGCCACTCGTTTTATGGTCAGGAGTAGCCTGTTTATCAGCTCTGCACTCTGAAAATATTGTGCCCCCTCTCCTAACAGGGAGAACAGCAGTAGCTGGTGTCTTAGTCATTTTGGTGATAGAGTAAATCATGAGATTAATTTCTTTTCTTTTTTTTTTGATACCCTTGTCAGCAGCAAATACTGTATATATTAAATATACAGTAAGCAAAAACCCTCATGCTGCCCAAGAAAATATATTAATTTAGGGAGACACTGTGCTGGCAGGTTTTCAGCATGTGTCTTTACTGCTAGCTGGTTCTCTGTAGGCCTGCAGACAGGTCATGGCCACTAGCAAATTACTTGAGCTTCATGGAAAAGCTTTTTTCATAAATAAACAACATTTGCAGACAGACAGCAGGAACTTACCATCCTCCTTGAGATTTGGAGGACTCTGGATGTTGAGCTAGGGCATTGCTGGAGCAGCAGCAGGAACCCAGAGCACACTGCTCAACCTGCAACTCCCCATTCCAAGCTCCTGTGCATGCCAGGGCACTGTGGGGCCAACCTGAAAACCTGCTGCCCCCCGCAGTGTAAAAACACATCCTGGGGTTTTCCTGGGCTGTGTTATTGTAAGCCCTTCTTTACCACCACTGCAGTTTCAGAGGGGACAGCCTTGGGTCCAGGGAGCAGAGTGTATCCAGGACCTTTGGAAGCTAAACTCTGTCAACCTTTGATCTGTAAAAACCAAAGCTTCTGAAACTGGTAACAAGCTTTGGCACTTCAGTGGTTGTACTTGGCCGTACTTAGAGCTGGAGTAGAGCGATGTCCCTGACAGGATTTCAAATGCTCCTCAGGGAGCATTTGCAGGAGGCAGTGAACAAGTCTGAGGAGTCAGACAGTTGTTTCCTTGGGCTGTGTTTTTTAATGTGACTCGGGCCTTGGGGAGTGGGGTCCAATGCCTTACAGCCACTTTATGCTGTGTCCTGACAAAGAGACAGTGAGTCTTCCTGAATCTCCAAGGTGGACTCAGGCAATGACTTTGTTGTTGCTACAAGTGTCACCTTGGGTTAAACCCACATCTGCATTTGAACTTCTCCACAAACATGTTTAATCCACTGAGTTACTGGCCTGCTCCGACCTCTTATCAAGCCTTTGTACTGCTCCGGTGGCTTTTGCAGCCTTTCTGAGGAAGTTCTGCCTGGTCACTTCTGCTACCATTGTGGGAAAGCCATGGTGCTGCTCACAGCTTAAGGAGATTATGCGTTTCTGCAAGATCAAGGTGAGCAATGGGGAGTTATGAGGATACCAAGGAGCTAGCAGGTCAAAAAATACATCCCTGCTGGGTGGGAGTGAAGCAGAGGTGAAAGGAGGGTCCTACCAAGCTAAACTCTGCCTCCTGGAGGAGGAAGGGCTGTGTGGTACAACCCATTATATGGACACAGCTGTCAGCTTATAAGAGGGCAGGAGAGGTAATTTGCAGCTCTAAAGAACACAGAGTAAACCCTTCCCATGCATCTCTGTTCTGGATCTTGTGGGAATACCAGCAGAGGGAGAAAATACATCAGTCAACTGACAGGTCCTACAAAAAACCCCAATAAATAAATTTTTAAATAAAAAGTGCATTTCTGTGGCTTCCTCCCCATCTGCAGAGCAGACAAGACAAATATGGCCTAGTTTTCACAGGTGCTGGGCACCCATGAATCCCAGTAGCTTTAGCAGGTGCTGCAGATGCTTGGTGCTTCTGGAAGACAGAAACCAAGCCATAAATCTCTCTCCCTCTACCAGTGTCATCTTCAAAATTTTTCATTAAAACGCTGCCTTGTATTGTTTCTGGGGTGTGGAAATTTATTGTCATTAATACAGTTTAAGGCTCTGTTGCTCAGATCCTTTTGTCCTTGAGGTGTGTGGTATGATCAGAAATCCAGAGCAGACTGTATCCCTGCTGCCTTAAGGGAAAAAAATAATCCATTTTTGGAATTCATTTTGCAGGAGTTGTGGGCCTCGTTAAGCCCTGCACTGCTGCAGCTCCCCTATGGTGGCAAGCGGTATTTCAGGCAAGCAGGCTGTGATTGTGTTAGATCGACATTCCTGCTAAAGCACCGTGCTGTGAATGAATGAGGAGTGGGGAGAGGGCAAGTGAAATGAGATTTATTTTCAGTTTGTGAACCTCCATGCAAATTTTCCCAACATTTCATATCCATGTCCATATCTTTCTTTTTCTCTCTCTTTTTCCTCTTTTTCTTTCCATATACATGTGTGTGTAATCAACAGCTCTTTCTAAATTGCTTGGCTTCTTCATCTTTTCCTTTGCTGTCAACACCTCCCAGACAGAGGACTTTCCCCTGACTTCTTTCTCTCCACTGCTAAGTAACCGTGAGTAACCATGGCCATGCCTTGCCTGCTGCTCCCTGAGCCGTGTGTGGTCTGTTTGGTATGTAGCCCTTATAGTCTCCTGCATTTGCTCCAAAGCAGCTGGTGAGCAAAGAGCACAGCAGCACACGCTGGGCACTGTGGCTGTATCTCAGTTTCTTTGCCTGCTTTTCTGTGTATCATGGGAGAATTTCTTATTTGCATGTTCTCTACTTCCAGGCATACTGTGTGTTCACAGACACGCACATTCACATGAAAGACAGTTGTGTTTAATGCATTTTCTGCATCTTGATCTGAAATTCAAAAAACAAAAATCTCACGAGTAAATGCTCCCTTCGTATATATTGCAGCTTGTCCAGAAACAGCTATTCTTCACCAGATTTTCCCTGTCACTTTGTGCTGCCATCTTATATCACTACTGCTCTGCTCTGTGCCCTTGCAAAAGGGCACTGCATTAGGGATGGAGCTACTATTATTCATTAAAGACTAATATTTTCTGACATTGGTAACATCTGCAGCGTGGCCGATGACTTTGATATGGAGAAGAAAAAAGAGAGTTTCCCCATAGCCTTTGTAGCCTGCTTCACTCTCTGGGAAACAGAAAAAAGCCATCAAGATTTCTTCTTCAGAGTCCAGGTTTGAACCACACGAATGTGGAATGGCCCAGATTCACAGAGGATGCGTTATCATTTTCACCACCTTCCAGAATCATGTCCACATATTGCACTAAACCATATGGACTTGTGTGTCACAGTCTGCACAGTAACACTGTTCTTTCACTCCCTCTGTCAAGTGCAGCCCTGCCCTGGCTCACATGGTGAGCATTGCTCAAGCCACGAATGTCTCTGTCCACCAGGCACGGGCTGTCATGGGTAGCAAGGGCAGAAGTGGAACTGCTGCTGCATAGCTCTGTTAGTTTTTGTCTGACATTAAGACTCTTGTAGAAAAAAAATGCCTAGATTTGAGTAACAGCTTGAGCTGTCATCTATTCATGTAAATTTTCTAAAACACAGGGAAGAAATCATCTTACCCATCTCTTATAGGTAACAGCACATAACACCCACAAGAGAATGCTGTCACTTTTGAAAGCTACATGTTAGTAAGTTTACATGGGAAGTGTATGAAGGAGGATTACAAAATATGCTTACCTGGAGTTGCAGGAAACTGGCCTTGGCAGTCCATCAAGTCCTTTCCTTGTATTTCTAATAATATTAAAGATACTTGCCTTGTAGCCAGTAAACGTCCCAGCAACTTGTGCAAGATGGAGAAGCAGAATGTTATAGTTGCCCATGCTTGTACCTGGTGGGCGGGTTGCTCTGCAGGGGACGTCGCAGTAAGGCTCTGGGCGTGTTTTCCTGTTAGCGTTTACTGCAAACTAAATAACCACATAGGCACAAATCATAAAAAATACCTCTAAAGCAGACTCCTTTTTTTTCTTAGTTACTAAAGTGACTGAAAATGAGCAAAATACAATCCGTGATTAGGGATACAACTCAAATCAACCAAGTCACGAATTGGCAGCAATATGAAATGAAGTCAACAGCTGATCAAATCATCAAACAAGCACATACAAGATTTGAGTAATGAAGCCACACAACATATGGTGAATTTTATGAAACAATGAGCACTCCGCCTCCTTACTTCAGTTACATTTGTCACTTGCCCACACATACTTTATTTCTCTTTCCCTTCTTTAAAATCCTTGTGGTTTTTGTTTTTTTTTTCCCTAGGAAGTAGCTGGAGAAGGAAAGGCAACTTTGTTTATTCTGAGCCATTAAACATCACCTGTTGATGGTAGATATACTTGATGTAAAACCAGCAGAGGAAATACTAAGAGCTTGCAAAATAAGAATGGTTGGAGTTGATTCTCGTTATTATATGCAATATAATAGCTTTATAAGATAAACCTGTTTAATGAGATGGAGTTGTTTGGAGAAGCAGGAGAAGAAACCAAGGGAAACTCTCTGTCTCCATTTCTCAAGAGCTTAGAGAAGGTCCTGACCACAACCAGACATGACTTTTGCCTTGGCCTAGCTGCAGCCCCTTAGCTGCTCTGATGCACCCAGGGCTGTGTGGGCTGTCTTAGGTGGTAAAGGAGAAGCAGCACAAGTCAAGCTGTAAAAAAATTTTAAAAAGTTAAGAATAGCAGGGTGAATACAATATTCATATGATATATTCTCAGTTAAACTCAAATTCTTATTGGCCTAACAGCAGCTTGCTGTAATGTCTACTTTTTCCACTGAAAATTATATTAGCTGTCTATGCATAATGTTTCTTTTCTGATTCAGATGATCAGCACTGCCCTATGTGTGTGAGAGAGCTCGAGTTCAAGGATTTAAGATTTCTCAGGAAATTCAGAACAAGAGCATTTTAGATGCTGTATATCCACTATTGTACGACCTGTGTAGTTTGTAGGCTCTTGCTGTCACAATGAAGAACAGCCTTGCAAAGGTCCCTTGGCAGTCCTAGTGCCACAGAGGTTTCTTACTCCTTCCAATTGTGTGTCCTATTTGCTCAATATGATATATTTATGACTAGTTTTAGTCTTGCATGGTCAACCTACCTTACAGACTGTGCAGTGCGAAGCAGGAGAGAAAACTTAATGAAGGCAAGTCAGATAGCACAGGATATTACTCCAGGCTTTTTCTGGGCTGAAGGAGAGATGTTGAGTGCAATTTTGCCTTCTCTACAGATAGGCTGACAACGCACCTGCCAGTATTGCCTGCTGAAGAGCTTGGCTAACAGCAGTTTACCAAAAGAGGCTGCTGTTATTTACAGCAGGAGAAGATTGCGCAGATACCGAGACTTTTTTGGCTACATGTGCCTCATTTAGCAACAGGATATAGGAATGAAAGTCAGATGAGAAGACAACTCAGTGGAGCTTTGTGGGAAATTAGCGTTTCTAGATTGAGTTAAACCAGGACTGATGTCAGTCCTGGCTCTTGCTGTTAGCTCACAACTCCGTCAGCAGCGTGCGGTGAGCTCATGGCTCTGGATTGCTTATGGTGGCCATATTTCAATGCAGAAAGCATTTCACCACAGTGTTTGCTCTTAATTAGCTGTAGTGATGCTTCAGTGATGCAAAAAAGCCAGGGACTAAGTGGCAGCAGAGTTTTCAGTAGGCACACCCCAGGGCAGTCGGCCACCTGTTTTGAGGCTGCTGCCTCCCAGGCTCCTAAGACTGTTTCCTGAGGTGACCCTGATGGATCTGTCCAAGGAGTTCAAAATAACACAGAGCTGCAGTTTGCTTCCTAGTTGCACGAATGATAATTTTCCTGTCAAAAAGATTCTTTTTTCTGTTGTGTGATTCAAAGGGCATTTGATTCCTTTCCAACAGATACAAGATTCCTCGGCATGTATATTGACAGCTGTTTGGTATACTGGGGAGGTGGAGCTTCAGGACAGAAAGGGAAGCATCTCCCCAAGAGTAGGATGCTCTGCCTTGATAGGTCTAAAATCTAATCAGAGAATCCAAACAATGCAAGGTATCTGTGGTGAGTTACCAGTGGCGCCATGGTATTGCTTTTAGTGTTGAATTGTGCTAAAAACAGCCTGGTTCACCAAACTCCAAACACACATCCTGCTTTTTGAAGCAAGATTTGCCAGATAAGCTGCTATCTGGCCTAGAGATATGTGTGTGGCAGTTAAACACTTTATAACTGTAAAAGCTCAGTCCACCTTTTGTATGGCAGATTCTTCCACATACTTTCCTGAAGTGTGTGGAGCTTCTCCTGTGAAGCAGGGTTGCCTCTTCATGGTTACTCCCCAGGGGTTAAATGAAAGAGAGATCTACCCACGATTGTTGTGTGGTGAGTTATGTCAGTCATAGAATCATAGAATCAGACGGGGTGGAAAGGACTTCTGAGATCATCAAGTCCAACCCTTGATCCAACACCACCACAGTCTCTACTTAATGGTTGTTTCTTTTTGCTAGCTTTGATACAATTGCCTTAATATAATTGCTTTGACATAGTGCACTATACTACACAACTAGTAGTTTTCAACTTTTACACTATGTAGTAAATAATTCTGATTAAGATCTTTCATCTGTTCATTTGTCTATTCATCATAATAAATAATTCATTTTATATAAACACATCTTATTTGCCATCATTAAAAACTGCAAGACAAAAGTGGTTCAATCACACCTCTACAATTCCTTAAATTTAAACTGTTGACAAAATCTGAGGCTACGATTGGATCCAGCTGTACCTAGGCTCCTCTCTGAGGAGTTTTGAAAGCAAGGAAGTTATTTCTGCATCTCACAACTCAATGAGATGGCTTCTCTAATAAACTTTGTCTAAGTCTTCCACTCTCCCCCATGACACCAAGAAAGTTTGCAGCAGCTATGTAATGGAGAAAATTTTCCTCTCTTCTATACCTCACTTTGGAAATAGCTGCTCTCCTGGCAAATAGTCACTGTAAAACTATGTTAAAGCAGGAGAAAGGCATTTCTTTCTCAGTCAGCAGCTTCAGCAATGGAGGGCCGGGAGATGACTCCATGAAATGAAGGAGGAAAGGGGGATGGGGGAAAGGTAGTCTGTACCTCTGTGTATGTGCATGCACATCCTTCAGCCACTGTGGCTGGGCTGCATCTTGGCTTGTTCATATTTAGTCCATTCAGACCTACTCTGGGACAGCAGGCATGAACTGACCTTATTCTCCTTTATATTGCTGCAGTCTGAATAAAAGCATCAGTGGAGAAACCAAAGCAGCTCAGAAGGCCAGAGAGTAAATTGTGTACAATGTGTGTGTTCCCATCCTGAGCTCCCAGGCCATTCTTCTTCAGCTGCACTCTCTGGCCAGTGGGTGATGAGACACTTGCATGTTGAGCTGTGTCCTGCCGCCTCACACCAGCCCACACACTCCCCAAGAAGCCTGTGACAAGGAAAACTGGTGTCAGCAGGTCCCCAATGACTGTGTTTCATCTGTGAGTGAAAAAACAGAGAGAACCCGTGGCAGGCACTCATCAAGAGCAGCGGACCCAGAAAGCTCATTAGTGACCCAGTGATCCTGAGGAGGGGAGAAGGGCAGCCTCTGTGCCCAAGTGTTGCAAATAAATGGAGTACAGCTGCACGGTATGGTGTTTCAGGCAATTTGGACACAGATTCAATGAACACTGGAGCCAAAAAGGTCTTTTGGTGGTGAGCTTTTCAGCTCAACAGACAACCAGGGTGATCACACCTCCTCCCTGACCTGCTTGTGTGGCTCTGGCCTCTCACTATTGCACTGCATCTGGTCTGGGTTGCCATCAGGTATCTCAAAACCTGCCTCTGTGGATGTGCCACTGAGTGCTGGAAGAAGCTTGCTGGAGACAAGGAACATCTACAGCCATGGGAACTTAAAATTACATGAAAGATTTTGTTTAAATGCACTTTGCATCCCTTGCATCCCAATTGCCAACAGCTGCCCACCTGTCTGAAGTAATGCCATTTTCCTCACCGTCTTTTTCACATGAAAAAGAGATTCTACCTTTAGGGAGCAAATATGTGAACGTGATTTGGATAGACTGGTTGAGGGATCGTGCTTAGGTCAGAGAGGGCATAAGAAGGAAATAGAGAGGAAGAAACAATTTTTGAGTGCTGCTTCCTGCAATCAGTCATCGGGGTTAAGGCAGTATTTTTTCTACCTCTGTATGATCATTGGATTTACATTTCTTGCCTGAAGTTACAACTGATTTCAGGACACATTTTTAAGCTGACAGAGTGTTTCAGTTGTATGCAGGGCATATTCTCTTCTGTGAGAAGGCAAACAGCTCTTTACAGTGGCATGTGCACTGCATGCCAGGCAGGAGTTTGCCAGGTTCTGGCTGTATGCAGGGGCAGATACCCAGAGAACGGTGGGGTGAGGAAGGCCCTCATCCTTATGGGCAGGTGGCCGGCACCTCTTCCTGAAGGTTATTTTGAACACGTTTAAGGCAGTATTTAAGGCAAAATTGCATTACTGAGTCCAACATGCACTCAACTCCATCTGACCGTGAGGGAGACCCACTGTGGTGGCCTTCCTGTGCAGGCACTGCTGCTGTTCCTGTCATGGGGGAAGGAAAGAGCTGGAGCAGCTGGATCACAAGGCTGGATTTGAGCAAAATTACCTTTCTAATTTTGCTGCAGCTTTTCTGCGTGACCCTGGCAGCTTGCTTGGCCCCTGAGTGCTGTGCAGGTATCGATGAATAAGGCTCCAATGTGATGTGAGCTGAGCAGCACTGCCAACAGATGAACTCCCATGAGGCCAAGTAATTCCTTCTCCAAGAATAAAGCTTTTCTTTCTGTACTATGGAAAATCAACGAGAAGATATCTCAGAAGAAAATTCAGTTTCCATGAAACAAATGGGACAGACTTTTGCTGTTTTGGAGTCTGCTAGGATTTGACCAGGCTCTGAGTTCTTATACTGGTGAGAAGTAACTAAGGAAAAAGCAGAGCATCTCTTGTCTCTGTCGGCCCAGGATAAACTGCTCTTTGTTTCTCTGCCTCTGTTCTTTCCCCCCTGCACAAGTGTCCTGTGCTTGAGCTGCAAAGGAAAAACCAGTTTTGTTTTCTTCTTGCTTTAATTGTGCTTTCCAAGTGTTTGTGTTTAGCCAAAGGGCAACATGCACCTGCTTGTACGAACTTCAAATGGTCCCATTTGCTCTCATTGTTTGAGCAAGAGATTCAGGTGATGTCAAATATGGGCATCTGTTTCTCAAAGGAAATAGTGGTGTCAGCTTGTCATAATTCACTTCTGCTCCTGCATCCTGTGTAGCAAAGCGGCAACCCAAACACAGCTGGAATCCTTGCCAGCGAAGCCAATAGTAGGTAGGTGAATTCCACACAGAGCCTGATTTGGGTCTTCTTAACTTGTACTGTTACAGGGCTCCAGTGTTTTGTGACCTTTTGCTGGGTTGCCAGACAGAGGTGAATTTTTCTTTTGTATGAAAACAAACAAGAAAACCACCTGACTTCAAAGGATTCACTGTCAAAGTGCTTTCCATCTGTGCAGTATTCTGTTTGTTATTTGCTTTTGTCTTCTGTTCCCAAGGGGTTAATTAAGACATGTATCCTGCCTGGGCTACTTTTTTACTGTAGAGAGACTGAAAACACAGATTTGTTTTTGTCTATGTCAGCAGAGTCATATGTCCTGAATTGCTGCTGTCAGAGCCAGAAGCAGCTTGGGAGAGCAGCCAATATATTTCCCTCCTGATGTAAAGTTCCTCCTTGAAGGGCAGTCCTTGTGTTCTAATCAATAGAATCAATCAAATATATAGGAGTTTCGATTACTTCCCGTGCTACTGCCTGTTCCTCTGTTATTCACAAATCCTAGAGTTATCTAGAAACCCTGAAGATTTTGACTGTGTTCATAGCTTTGGCAGTCCAATTAGGTCTGATTCTAGTTGCAATTTATGCGTATTAAGACACATACAGTCATATTTGTTTCATGGTTTGCTTTTAAACGCTGGAAAGGCTGCGCTGCTCTGCTACAACATGGCTGCTGATAAATGAAGGATTATATCCTTTGAATTTTATCTCACACCACGAAGTTCAATATTTCCTGATTCCATAGAAGCCAATATGTTATCTTGCAGCTTATAGAGATGCTGGGTGAGCATCCAAATATCCCTGCCTCAAGGCCCTGGTTAGCGCAAGGGCTTGTGCAATCTGTTGTATTCACTTAGAGCCTCTCTCTTTAAAGAAACAAAAGTAAGAACAGCAAAAACAGAAGCAAGTGGTGGATAAAAGGAGAAATCAAAAAATCTCCAGAAAGGCCTGTGAATCAGAAAAAGGTAGAGGAGGATGAACTTATAGCCCTGGTCCAGAAGACCAGAAAATTCAGTGCATTTTGGCTTGAGTGCTGCATGTAGGTCAAGCTGTTTGGCCTCTGCTCCAGTGAGGAAAACAAGGCTTTGCCTCAAGGCTAATTTGGCTGCCATCATTTGCAACATGAGTACTGATTTTGTGACAGTAAACCCAAACTATTAGGACCCTCCAGGTGATGCCATATACAAGAGCATGGAAGAGACCAGAGTCATACCTGCTGCCAGCCAGCTCCAGTTCTGGAGATCATCCAGTGGGATGCCATGGAGGTTATTAGTCCTACTTGCCAATGGCCTCTTCCTTGCTGGGCCAAGTAACATTTTTTATGTTAAGAGAAGGGCCTGTATCAGGACTACACATGGGAATGTTTCTTTAAAAAGAGAAAAGGTGGGCTGTCATCAAAGGGAGCCCAGTCCATACCAAAATCTAAAGAAGACCCAGAGGAAAGACAATGTCACTGTAAGGATTTCTGCAGTTCTATATCCAGCCTATAAAGACCATAGGTCCTACTTTCTGGCTCAGTCAGCAACATGGAAGATAAGAGTATTATATCTCCATTGAAAAGATTAATGTCAAGCATGAGGATTAGTTCTCTGCAGCGCAAGAGATTAAGTTTGGATTTTGCAAGCTTTCCCATTATCGGCTTTCTCCCCAGACAGTCTCCACAGGCCTGTATCACCCTCCTCAGAATCTCAGGGAGTGTCTCTCATTCAGCTGTATTTTCTTTTGCTCCAATTCCACATTAAAGAAACCATTACACTGAGACTATGCTTCACTGAGCAAATTTACAGTGCCTTTCCCACACACCGCTAAGGATAGAACCTACCTCCTGTACTAAAAATGGACAAGAAGCAAGTTTTCTCCTGCCAGGCAGAGCGCTATGACCACAAGTCCTATTGCTGATCCAGCTGTGCCAGCCAGAAGTGGTACCTCCTCCAGCTATAGCCACCACCATTCACCAGCTCTCCTGGCAAACTGGTTTGTGTGAGCACTCCTGTCCTTCTTCAGGTAAAACCAACCAGAATAACTCACAGCAACTTCTTACATTTTTTAAATTAATCAAGGTAATTTTGCCTGAATTGGATTAAGGGGTGCTCTGACTGAGAAGTCAGGGGAGAAATCAATTTTTCATCCTTTCTGAACCAACTGAAGGAAAGGCTTCTCTTGTATTCAGGAATCTGCACTGCCAAGAGCCAGGAGCAAGACACAGGTGTATGCCAGATGGAGAGCCCAGGGGATGTGACAGCAAAAGATGTGCTGACAGCCTCAAAATATAAAGTGCCTATGGCCTGACTTCACCCAGGAGCATATGCTCCAGCAGCTGCGGCTGTTTTGGATAAGCCTGAGTTTGTGAGGTTCTTCGATTCTTCTGCTGTTAAGATAATTTCCAGCAGTGTTTTTTACCTCATCAGTTTAATAGCACCCATGTTAGGCAAGGCTGAGTGCAAACCTGCCTCTTGCTGGCCGGAGTGTGGGGTGCAGGGTGCAAAGCCCACACTGCTGTGATCTCCGGTCATTTTGGCGTTGTGCGTAGCCTGGCCCTGGTCTTTTTTCTGGGTCTGTGTTCCACTGGTCGAGTAAAGTTCATAGAAGAATACTTCTTCCTATTTGTGTTAAATGCTTTAATTTCTTGAGGCAGAGACCTTGAACTGAAGGGGCTCTACCTGTTGGCAAAGCTGCTCTTGAAGAAAAGTCAGAGCTTTGTTCATGAATCTTGGAGTTGCTTTGACTGTTTGCATAGTAGGGCTTCATATCATAATAGGATCAAATACACTTTACAGACAGTAAAACTAGAGTCACAGAAGAGAAACAGATATCTAACTTTACACAGGAACACGTGCCAAGTGAGAGCACATGAATCTCAGTGTAGAAAAGGTCAGACTCCCAAAATAATAAAACAATTTAATTACCTGACACCTTTTCTTTAATTATGTATTTCTGTGCAAACTTGGGAGCATTTTTACTCTCCTTTAAATTACCGTTTTGGCAAAAGGAAGGTACTTCATGGTGTAAGGTGGGTGGTCAGGTCTGATTCTGTGCCTCTCTGTTTCATCTGCCTGAGAAACAGCAAGGGAAGAGCACAGCAGCTTCTCCAACTGCTGCCAGGAGGCATGTTGTGGGAGGGGCACCACCATTCCAGGACCCTTCTGCCATGCTTGCCCTACTGTCTTCAGGGAAATCCTGTGACTTTCCCTTTAAAAACTAAAGGAAGGGTGAGGAAGAGAGTTTGTATCTTTATTTATCTCACTGGCTTTAAAACACAGTCTTTTTTAAATCTTTGTATTTCTTAGATTGCTATTTCCCATAGCAACTGTACACCTAGACCCAGCATTTTGGCTGATGCCAGGCAGCCAGAGACATTAGCATGACTGACCTGTGTTTCCTTTCAAATTACATCACTCTCTTTGCATATTTAGTCTGCAAAACCCCCATGGATTTGTAACCTGACCTGGAGTTGCACTGACACCACACAGTTTATGCTCTGTCCCCATTGAGCTGATGATGTAGCAATGAAATCTGAGAGCTAAGAAAAATGCTTTTCAAATTGAATAATCAGGAAGGTGTCAAAGGAAAGGTCCTGTTTTATTATGACTTATAAAACACTAGGCCCCATTCATTTTCTCCAGCTTTATTTTTAACAGATTGCCTAATGGGTCACTGCTGAGTGTATAACAAGACTTTTAAAATGATTATGTCCATACAAATGGTCCTTTACAATATAAAAAAAAAAAAATTGAGTATGTGAAAATGCAAATACTTCTATATCTTTCTTGACGATTTTTATTTTGCACCTTGTGAAAGCCTCATTTAATCTCTAGCAATAACTAATTTTCCCTGGGTTCTTAGCCTTGTCCTTCCTGCCTTTAATACCAGATTGGCAACCCAGTCACAAATAGTTAAAAGCAGTATCACAGGGTGAATGTAATCACGGCCAGGAACTGGGCAACTGCCCGGTTAATCTGATTATTGGCCTGTGACGCACTGTAGCCCGTTAACCTTGTTTTGACCAGCTTCCTGACACTTGTGGCACAAATGAAGTGTTACATGATTAAATGAGACTGATCAGTTTTGCTCACCATGACAATACCCGGCAGCTGCTGTGCTCAGGATTTACAAAGCAGTGAAAGCTTTGAAGTCCCATGATTTAGCTGTTAGATTGCTTTCCTCTGGCTGGAGGGATGGTTGTCCCCTCCAAACACATGTAGTTCAGTGTGGACACGAGGACTTTTCTGTGGTGGTTCTGTGTAGATCTCTGCAAGGCCTCAGCTCATCTCCCAGGAGTATGTCTGCAGAGCAGGGATGGGTTTGATACATAGCTGATGCAACAAGCAGATGATGAATTTAGCACATGAGAGAAAAGTGGGATGTTGCAAGGAGAGAGCGAGAAAAAGCAAATGCAGCTCTAGAAATGTATTTGGTATTCAAACTATATTTTAACATGTTTTTGGGATAGTTTTTGGCCAGATATTTTACAAGTGGAAGTATTAGTTGTGCAATAATCCAAGCACTCTGTGTTAGATTGTTTTCTAATGGCATGAGCTGCATTTAGGGGGCAACCTTTCTGCTCCAAAAGGACTGTTTCCCTTACTTGAAGCTTTGTATATTTTAAGGCCAGAAAGACTCCTGATCTAGTGTATAATGTTTTGGACTGTTTCCCCTGGGCACTGGAGGGCAGTGGCTTTGCTGAAGAGCACTCTGGGTTGCCTGCTGTTGGTGCTCTTGGTGCAGTGTTCTGAGCAGATACAGATACGTACATGTCCAGTAAGTTAATGTGCTGATGTGCCTTTCACAGCGTAAAAAAATATTACTCTCTGCTAACCTTGCAAGCTCTCTTGTTCTCTGGAAAAGGCTGACAGTCAAAAAGGAAAGAGATACAAAGACAGAAAAGCATAAAGTTGAAAGAAAATAATTACCATGGATGGGATATGAAATCAAGGATGGTATTTTTCCTCCCTGTTAATGGCCATTTATTTTTGCTAGTGCATGTGCATGCAGGCACAACATATCATGGGGTAGGACTGAAGACACAGAGCTTGGAGCTGGCAGGCCAGAGGAAACGCTCTCTAGGAAGACAGTAACACATTCTTCAACTTCAGTAATTTTGTGAAACATTTCAGGGCCAAACACTCATATGTTCAGGATTACCTAGCAGAAATTTGTATGACTGTCGGCAAACTAAATTGTTTTGAATGCAGATGAACAAGGCATGTAAGCCGAGTCAGAGAACTACTGTTAAGTAATCACTTGTCTGACCTTAACTGCTGCCTAATTACAGGTCCAGGATGCCTTAGATAAATGCTTATAGTAATATAATGCCAGTTACAGGAGGACTGGCAGTGCTTTATATGTAGACACAATCAGGTTGAGAAGGATATTAAATCCTGTGAGACAAAGTGCAGGTGGGTTTGGTGCCAGCTGACAGCTTCTCCTCCCTGCCCGCTGCCTGGAGTGATGTGGCCACGGGGCCCAACATGTCTTGCTAGGCCACTCCAGTCCCTGCTTCCCCCTCCTTGCACCTTTCCCCTCTCCCAGGATGTGCCACCTCAGAATATAAAGCCTCAGACAGCCCAGGCATGGACAGGAGTCCTTCATTGTTCCCGTGACACTTTATTAGCGGGCTCTGGAAGCTCAGGGAGCAGGCAGCGGGCCATGAGGCTGTTTTGCTTGGAAGCAGTCACCCCACATTATGGCACTCATAATGTATAAACACAGTAATGCATTCAGCTAACATGTGCCAGGCTGCTAGGCACTGCCAACCACAGCATGGATGGGGCAGCCTGGGGGACTAGGGTGCAGCCTCTCATCTGTGAAATCCAGGTCAAAGCAGTAGAAGTCCAGTCTGATGCACCCCCGATGTGACATTAAGCCCAAGCAAACTAACAGTAGGCACCAGTCTTAGGTTTCTCTTCTGGAAACCTCTTTGATTGTCCAGCTCTTGGGGAAGGAGCCTTGAATGGGTACTTAGCCTAGGCTAGCAAAACCAGAGCCTGGGTGCTTCCCAGAGCCTGTGCCCCGTGGTCCCTTCCCTGAGGAAGGACCGATCTCTGCCACATTTGTAGACTTTGCCCACCTGAGATCTCACACTGACCATCACCTGGCTGCGGTGGGAAGGCAGCTGTCTGCCTCCCCAAAAACAGAGAGGTCGTCTCATCACCTACTGCAAATAGCCAGACACCGCACCACCCTTGCAAACACATTTGTTATAGCGGCATTGTACAGAGGTCACAGTCATGGGTGATGTCTCTTTTGGGCTGAGCACAGGGCTAGCACCTTGGGAAACAATCATCCAAACAGGTGAAGAATAGTGGGGAAACAATTGCAATGAGATGTTGTTGGCTCACAAAAGGGAAAATGAATGGAATAGGGTATCTTCGTGGTCAACTAATACAACTCACACTGGAGATGGATGCCAATACACCAGTACTTTGCCCAAGGTAAAGACATTCTGGGCTAGTCTTACATTATGAAATTATTTTCCCATTCCTGGTGTAAGTTCCTATTCTTTCTTCTGAATGCAGATTGAATTGGAAGATGTATTCTCAATTTTTAATTGCCTTCTCATTTTTTTTTCTTTCCAGATGCCTGCTTTTGTATTTCTCTGGTGTTTCCTGTAGGGATAGTCCTCAGTGATTCCTTACAATGACACTCATGAAAACACATTGTTAAATATGAATTGCAGATGCCAGGAAGAATTCCCCAATAATACTGCCAAAAGGGAGGTACAAGTAAGAAAAAAGAGTAGTAAAAAACAAAAAAAAGAGTAGTAAAAAAAAAGGTAAAAAAAAAGAGGAGGTAAGACTTAAAGGTAAAATGCAACACCATAGCAGAAGTTTGTTCAATTCTACATGCTGCAGGAAAGAATTTTTTTAGTGTAATATTGCAATCTTTTGAGAGTCTCTTTCTCTTGGAAGGATTCCTTGGAAGCCTTTAAATGCCATTGTTAAGTCTTTGCATTTAGGCCATACATCTCTGACATGGATGATTTGGAAACTCTAGACCCTGTTTCATAACAATAGGGCAGACCCTAAGCATTGGTATAACTCTTCATATTTTTTCCTGGGACAGGATTGATGCAAGGTCTGTAATAACATGCCAGACAGAAGTTGTCGGTAATAAACAGGCCAGACGGAAGTGGGAAGATGTTAGATTGCCTGATGTTAATAGCTGTTTCTTAGCATTCCTGTTGACTGGCTTCCTGTTTACTTACCATTTGCTTTAAAGGATCTTAACAGACCTGATGTGGTATCAATTCATTAACTCCTTCTTCCTCTGTAAAGAACAGAAAAAAATTGGGTTCTTCTGCCTTGGTGATGAAGACAGGAAATTTGTCATGATAGACTAAGTCTATTGCTATGATCCCTCTCACTCTTTAAAAAATACTTTTACAACTTGTTTTCCTCTTCTAGAGTGTCCGACTCTGCTTGGCATACTATTCTCCTGATTTTATTTTTTTACATTATTATTATTTACATTTATCCATTTTACAATCTTCACTTATTGTACAGGGCAGAAGTTTATACTCAAATTTGTTTCTAAGCTGGAGCTTCCTTTTTTTTTTTTCCGTGGAGAAATTAGAGTACGTATAGATATCTTTTAAATTGCACGTCTTAGCTGGTTTCAGGCCAGCTTAATCTGACTTGCTAAATCTCAGTGTGAGTCACAATTTAGCCATTGAAAAGGTCCAACTTGGAAATAACTGACTGCCTAAAAATAAAGCTTTGAAAAGAGGGTTAATAAAGATAAATCCCATTTTCATGCCATCTCAGCAAGTTCAGAAGCCAGCATTGCAAACCATTCCACTAGGGGCTGACTTCTGCTAATGTCTGCAAGCTCAGGGGAGCACTGCCTGTGTATATCACTACATTTTTACAAGCTAACTCAAAGGAATGCCTATACAGTGCTTTATTCAACCTTAAGAGGCTTCTAACAATACACTGAATAAATACTCATCTGTTACCAAATGAATCACTTCAACCCACTGGCCATCTGAGTAAAAGCCCATGCTAAGTATTTGTGCAACATCTCATGCAAAACTGCAAGTATAATACAAACAGTGATGAAGCTATTTCATGGGCGTTAGCACCAGCTTCTGAAAAATGAACCCATTGGACTTTGTTTTGTTTTCAGATCCATTTTTGCACTGGTTTCATATGAAATCCCAAGCCAGTGAAAACTTAATTTTGTTTTCAGTTCAACTCAGCACAGTTTAACTCAGACACACAGCAATGAGACACTTTGGTCACTAGAGCTGACTCAGATCCACCTATCTGAGGGATCTGAGTACATGCTGCTGAGTGGGGAAACCCAAACCTCTTGTGCAGTTTCTTTCCTTTCTGTACAACCCCTGTTGTTATGCAGCCACATGCAAACAGGGATCACTACTGTATTCTGCCATATCTGCTCCTACACCTCCTGTTAAACTGGTACCTTTCTTCTGGAGTTTTGTGCTGGGGTTTGGTGGTAAGCCTACGTGATAGAAATAGCTTCTAATAGTGATTCTGTGGTGTTTCCCTATATCCATGAAGGCTGTACGTTGTCCCTTGAAGTCAGCTGGATTAAAGTCAGTCCGTTACCTGATATCTGTCCATCCCCTTATGTAACATGGGCCTCAGTTCGGTGTCCCACCACATGTGGATATGTGACTTTGCATGGTGCTCTGTTAACTCTGGTTGCAGTATGAGCAAAGATGACTTCTCTCCTAGTCAGTGATGCAGGAAAGAACAGTTCACCAAAAAAAGCTGTCCTTTATTATACCTTAAACCTGCTGTTTTTATTGGACAGAGAAAGAGAATGAGAGTTTTTTTGCTGAGGGAGTATGTTGGCTGATGCTGGGCCATAGGGATTTTCTGGCTGGAGAATTTCAGGTGTGACTGGAGTTGCTAGGGTTCAAATCCCCATTCTGGTTTATGGCAAAAGTCATTCATTTTGCTATTGGCCCATCTGATGCTACCAGCAGCTTCTGGACCTGAAAAGCCCTTAGTGCTTCTGGCAGGTGAAACAAACATCAATGCATGCACAAGAGAGGTCACTTTGCTTATACGGCTTTTTAACCTACCTATATTAACAAGAGCAGGATGGAGGAGAGGCAAGGGGCCAGCTGATCTCTGTAGAGTGGTGGGGAAGGGCAGGGATGCATGCAGGGGTAGAGAAGGGCTCTTCTGACATTGCATGCTTAATCTAATCTAGGCCATAATAATTTCCAACTGGCTCAGCATCAGTCACATCGTTAGCCTAATGCTGAAATTAGATCTTGTCTGTCAGTGACATTTGTTTTCCTATCTGGACCATCTCTGTACTGCAGTACTTCCTGTCTCAATTCATGTGGGACCAACAATCCCAGTTATGTCGATCCAGACGTAGCAGAAAGCTTTTACTGAGCACTCCCTGCAGAGAAGGGAAACCATCAAAGTGAGTGTTTCAATATGCCATTGCTCTCTTGTGTAAAATAAGAACAACTCCCCTTTGCAAGTTGGGTCTTATTCCTGTCCAACACTGCACTGATCATAAGCAAACAAACAAACAAACAACAAATAGTCAATAATAAAAATATCATAGAATCATACCCCTTATTGTCCTGGCTGGGATAGAGTTAATTTTCTTCGTAGTAGATAGCATGGGGTTGTGTTTGGATTTGTGCTGGAAACAGTGTTGATAACACAGGGATGTTTTCCATACTGCTGAGCACTGCGAACACAGAGCCAAGGCCTTTTCTGCTCCTCATTCCACCCCACCACTGAGAAGGTGCACAAGAAGTTGTGAAGGGACAGAGCCAGGACAGCTGACCCCAGCTGACCACAGGGATATCCCAGACCATATGATGTCATGCTCAGCATAGAAAGCTGGGGGACATAGAGGGAAGGGGGGACATTTGGAGTTATGGTGTTTGTCTTCCCAAGTCACCATTAAGTGTGGTGGAGTGCTAATTCCTTGGTATGGGTCAACATCTGCCTATGAGAAGTGGAGAACAAATTGCTTGTTTTGCTTTGCTCATGTGCACGTGGCTTTTGCTTTACCTATTACACCATCTTTATCTCATCCCATTAATTTTCTCGCTCTTATCCTTCCGATTCTCTCCCGCATCCCACCGGGAGAGTGAGAAAGCAGCTGTGTGGGGCTGAGTTGCTGGCTGGGGTTAAATCACACTACTTGTCTAAATCCATACCATATCTATGTCTGTATTCTGTGCAGTTAAGCGGAGGCAACTGAGCTGGTGGGGCAGATTCATTCACGGGAGCTAGAGCCTCCACACCTTTTCCCTGTGCACCCAAAACGATGTTTCATTAAAGGGTTCTTGCAATAACGAACACTAGAGAAACCAGGACAATTTCCTGTGTGAGTCATAAATTTCTTCTGAGCCTCCAGTGCTTCCCAGGGTGCCAACTTCTTGCTGTACTCACTAGTGATGGCTGTAGCTCAGGGTCGGGAGAAGGGACCTGAGCCCCAGTTTAAGCACCCACTCTTACCTCAGAAGGGTTGCAGCTTCCAGGGTGCTGGCTCTGGATCTGTAAAAGCTCCAGACATTTCCAGTTTCCACTGTGGCTAGACACTGCGGGCTTCTTTCACATTTAATTGAGAGAAATAGGCATTTCTGGGAATTTAGCTCATCTTGAAGCAGACGTTTAAAAAAGCCAGATGAACCCTAGAGGTGCTTAGGAGGCCTTTATCTGTGAACAGCTTGAGGAACATTAGCCATTGAAAAGACTGAATTTTGGACGAACTCCAAATGGAGATTACCATTTAAAAATATAACATTTTAAGCACACATTTTAATGTAAGCAAACATTCAATTTACCCTTGTTAGCAAACACAAAATTACTTAAATCACAGTTTTTCAAATACCAGCCAGGTTTCCAGTTAGGAACTGCAAACACCATATAGGTTATCTTCTTCTGACATCTTGTTGCCTTGTATTTCAGGAGAGCTTAGAAGAGATAAGATGCATTCCTTCCTTCACCTCTTACGTAATCACAAAGTAATTTTGTGGTCAAGACCATTTTGAAGGCGTCTGTTTAAGGACCTAGGGGTTCAATTCCAAAAGAATTAATTTAAGATCTGGCACTTGGAAAATTCAGTTTTAGCTTAGGGCTTATTTTCCTCTGAAGTTTTTAGGATCCGGGTTACTCCATTGCCTCCCACCTTGTGTTTTTAATATTTGCCTGCTTCTGATTACATTTCCTCTACCCTGTATACAAAGGCATCAGTGTGAGATAGCACCAAATATTTTGTGAAAATATTTTTTGAAAATTCCCACATATGCACTTCAAAGGAAGCTTTTATGATGTGAATTTTTCATTACTTGGAGCAAAAGAGAGGCACTCTACTTTTAAAACAGACATTAAACCAGAGGCTTCAGACCTTAAGGTGGTATAGATGCCACAGGTGGTGTAATATTTTACTTTAGCTGGAGATTTACACACATAATGGAGTTTTATGTCATTTTGCTGCAAATTACAGCAAATTTTCATTATCAAAACATATCAATTTGTCTTATTATTTATTTGTTAGAACCTCTTTAAAGGGACAGCTGGAGAAACACTATTCCAGTAGTGTGGTTCTTCTAGGGGATATAGGGATGTGTATTGATCCAGCATTCATTTATTGATTAGCTACTTTACTGCAAAACACTGTTTGCTTGTGTTCATCTACTTTAGATTCTGGAAGCAGCCTGGAAAGTTCATGCACTGCCCATTACCTCAGTGGAAAGTATTGATATGCTAATTGTCCAGGAGGTGATCAGAAGATGTTGGGAATAACATAATCATCTTGCTGTCTATGATTACTTATTTTGAAACCGTTGGCTGAAAATATTGACATGTTAGGTAATGAATAAAACTCACATAAGAGAAACAAATTACATTTTTAATTAAACCCATTCATTTCCCCCTCAAATGCAAAGGATTTCTAATGAGTCCCTCCAGAAAATGCAAGTACTCAGAAAATCAAGTATAATAAAACAGTGACTTGAGTGGGTGAGGGGTGGGGGGTGAGGAGCTCGTAAACAAGAACTCTGTCTGGCTTTGTAGCTAGAGAAGTGTAACTATAGAACTGCCTAATTGATCTGTACATTTACAAGTAGGTGTCTTGGTTTAACCCCAGATGGCAGCTAAGCCCCACACAGCCGCTCACTCACTCCCCACCAGTGGTATGGGGGAAAGAATCGGAAGAGTAAAAGTGGGAAAACTCATGGGTTGCAATTAACACAGTTTAATAGGTAAAGCAAAAGCCATGTATACATGAGCAAAGCAACACTAAGAATTCCTTCACCACTTCCCATGAGCAGGCAAGGGTTTAGCCATCCCCAGGAAAGCAGGGCTACATCACATATTAATGGTGAGTTGGGAAGACAAACGCCATCACTCTGAATGTCCCCCCTTCCTTCCTCCCCAGCTTTGTATGCTGAGCATGATGTCATATGGTCTGGGATTTCCCTGTGGTCAGCTGGGGTCAGCAGTCCCAGCTATGCACCCCCAACCTCCTTGCTAGTGGGGCAATACAAGAAGCAGAAAAGGCCTTGATTCTGTGCAAGCCCTGTTCAGCAATAACAAAAACATCTCTATGTTAGCAGTGTTTCCAGCACAAATCCAAAACATAGCCCCATATCAGCCACTGTGAAGAAAATTACCTCTACCTCATCCAAAACCATCACAATAGGTAAAATGGAAAGGATGCAATTTTTTGTAAAGTGTTTTTATTTTGCAATTGAATCTGCTAGTGTAGCCCCCTGCTGCTCCACAGAGTAGGATTAAAAGGTAAAACAGGCATCAGAACTTTACACCAGCATTTCTGATTTCAAACTTTGTCCTTTGTATCAGAGTTGCTGGAACTGGGAGTTTACTTGGCTTGAGCAAGGGATGTGAGGATATGGAATAGTCTAGACAGACTGGTGCTACCACATATGTTGGGAGCGAGGGGGAAGAGAGGGAAAACTGCTCTGAAAATGCTCCAGCTGAAATATAACATAGCTCTGAGTAAAATGTATATAAGGCAAAACATCTGTGTCTCACCTGGGTGATACAAATGAGGGGTGGGACCCTGCACCTTTTGTGTTAACAGGGAAAACACAGACATCAGCCAGTAATGCTCTCAAGTTGTCATTATGCTATGCAGAGTGGTGAGCTAAGCCCCTTACTCTGCTGTCAGCTACGCCCTAGGAAATGCTGCTACTGCCAGAACATTACAGCCTTCTACCATGGCTTTGGCAGTACAGGAGAGCTCAAAAGCATCCCACTGCACTAAAGGACTGAGATTGTGAAGACCAAGGTTATGCCTGTGGCACAAAAACAGAGTTAGAAGGATTTTTGCCCCCCACTTGGTCTCAGCCCGAAAACCACAAGCAAATGGTAGAGAGGAGGTAGATGGAGGAAGTCAAGCAGTGAGGAGCCAGAAGAAGTGGACAAAAGATTAAACACTCGCAGAGTATGAGGTAGTCTCCTGGAGCACAGTGTGGCAGCCCTTTCACTGTCTGTCAGTAAGAGGGACCTAGGCAGAGGATGTAAAGATTTACTGTGCAATGGAGAAAAATCCTACATTGCCCAGGTTATGGACCAATTGACCTTACAAGCCTTTTCATCTCTGGTTTCTGAGTCCCAAACAGAGGGTTCTGTTACAGCTGCAGCTCAGGCCAAATGGGAGCTGTGCAGAAGGAAGCCCTCTGCAGACTGTGCAAAGAAAGAAATGTAAATGAATGGGCCAGAACTTCGGGTCCTTTCCTTTCCACAGCACTAGGACAGAAAAGCCAGCGGCTGTTGTAGAGCTAGGAGTTTCTAACTTGCTGAGCCCACAGCCTGGCAGGAGAGGAAGAAGAGGATTTAACACTTAAAATAACTGAATTTGTACTAGCAGAACATCCCAGATTTGGTCCATCATATCATAATCCATCTGGATACTCATTAAACCTTTTTGCACACAGAGCATAGAGTAGCTCAAATCTCTGGAGTCCAGTCCTAGTATTAACCAGTCACGAGGAAGCTGTGAGGAGTGAGTTCCTGGGAACACAGAGGCTGCAGTGAAAGGAAGCATCTGGGCAAACTTGTGCACCTTTCCTTGACCTCTAGGAGTGCCAGACTTGGATTCAGGCACCCACTCAGTTGTTGTAACCTGCCTCTGTGTTCCCAGGAACTCACCCCTCACAGCTTAGGACAAGAGGCAATAGTCTGGTGCATTGGAAGTTCCACCTGAATATATGGAAGAATTTTACTGTGTGGCTGTCTGAGTACTGGAACAGATTTCTCAGAGATGTTCTGAAGTTTCCCTCACTGGAGATACTCAAAAGCTGCCTGGACACAATCTTGAGCAACATGCTTTAGGGAAACCCTGCTTGAGCAGGGAGTTTGGACCAGATGACCCCACCAGTGATCCTTTCCAACCTTACCCATTCGGTGATTCTGTAATTCTGTGATCTTGTACTAATACAAATGAGTCTTCTGTGATAAGCTTGGCTCTGAAGAAAATTTCTCTTTCTAGCCCTCAACCACAGGGCACAAAGATAGAAAAAGTGGCTTACTTGTAATGGATCCTACCAAAACCACAGGCCAAGCACAGCTTGTCATTACTCCAGCATCATTTACCTATGAAGATAATAGAACCAAGAAAATAATCTTTTTTTTTTTTTTCCAGAGTATATTCCTTGTTTGTTTTGATTATTGGCTGGTACTCTGCATTACTAGTAGCCATTCAGAATCTAGCCACATTCTGAGCAACCTGAAATTATTTATTTATCCTTTATCTTTGTGGTGTAGATGGCCCATAGTTTCATCAAGAGTCAAAGCATGGATTGACAAGAGTGGCTTGCTCGAGGCTACACGAAGTCTGCAACAGAGCTGGGGTCACATCTTGCTTTGAGGGACATAACCAGACATCTACCCTGATTATATGAAGGCAGTTCATGAGGGTAAAGTGAATCAAATATTGTTGACCTGAGGTCTGTGGTCTCGTTCAGTTACACATATGCAGACTGCTTGTTCATTGTCTAATCTAGTTTGAAGTTTGCTAGTGTTCATGCATACTGACTCAGAATTGACAGCGCACATATATGTAAGGTAGTTAGAAACAGGATTTAATTGGAATGTAGGATAGGCTGTGGTGATCAGACACAGGGCTCAGCTAGACCTGACTGGCCCCTTTTATCCCCTTTTTCTTTTATTTTCCCATGTGTTTTCCTCCTCTAGCCACCTCAAACTTTCCTTCTCCCTTCTTTGGTCTCTGCCCTAAACTGTATGGTAGGTAAGTATTGCATGTTCCCAAAAGGCTGTTCCCATTGCATCCCTTAATGTGTCCTACACCACAGGCAATAACCACCTGTAGTTTGCAAGGCATTTGGGAGTTTCTTGGCAGACATCACACCAGGTAAGAAGATTTAATCAGTTTTCTCTGATGTGCTTGGGAGCAGCGAATGTTGCGTGCTCCATTTTCCCTGATGAAGTTACTGAGGTTTCTCTGCCTGTCTTTGTTCTCCTTGCATCTTTGTGTTAAAGGGATTACACTTTTAATCATGTAACTCAACACCCAAAAGGTAATGAGAAATCACACTGGACCCTTTATTATTTGCTGACTTCTATGTGACAGTTAGCTATCAGGGGTTAAAATACCATTGAAGAACTTACAGAAGCTAAAAGCTAGGTATTCAAATAAAAGACTTATTTTAAATAAAAACTTAAATTCATCCTTCCAAATGCTGTGAAATCTTTATCAATAAATCTCTTCAAGCTCCTCTATGTTAAACATGAATTGTAAGAATTCTGCTTGAAACAGTATTATCGTGCAGATTAGCTGAGCACAGTTTTAGAAATCATTTGGCAGCTTTTTACTGCTATAAATTGGCTTTAATTCTTAGCTAAAATACCTTCTACACTAAGCCTGCCTCTTCAGCTCTTAAATACATGCTGCAAGCTTTTTAGAGAGTTAAACTTTATTCTACACACATGCAGATCTACTTATGTACTTGACACACACACAGGGGAATACTTTACAACCAAAAGGTACCACTTAATGAACAGGCTGTGATTTCCCCATGAAAGCACAATGGTACTCAGTAATGTGGGTTTCTTCCCACGTATATGGTCATCATATACTGAAAAATGATGTTCCTTAAAAGAAGGCCCACTCCTGCTCCCATAGAAGCCAGGTGAGGTCAGAACTGGACCCCTAGGCTGAAAATGCAATTTAAGTTTTTTCCAAATGCTGGATTTCAGAGCTTTACAAGGACAGTAAATCTCAAAAGCTAGCTCTGATTTCTGTTTGTGTTAACTTCCCCTGTACTCAGCACTGGTGAGGCCACACCTCAAGTACTGTGTCCGGTTTTAGGCCCCTCAATTTAGAAAGGATGTTGAGGTGCTGGAGTGAGCCCAGAGAAGGGCAACAAAGGTGGGGAAGGGTCTGAAGCACAAGTCCTATGAGGTGTGGATGAAGGACCTGGGGTTGTTTAGCCTGGAGAAGAGGGGGCTCGGGGGAGATCTCATCACTCTCTACAAGTACCTGAAAGGAGGTTGTATCTAGGTGGGGGTCGGCTCCTTCTCCCAAGCAGCTAGTGGCAGGACGAAAGGACATAGTTTAAGCTGCATCAGGGGAGGTTTAGGTTGGGTATTAGAAGGAACTTCACAGAGAGTGTTATTAGACATAGGAATGGACAACCCAGGGAGATAGTGGAGTCACTGTCCCTGGAAGTGTTTAAGGAAAGACTGGGCATGACACTTTTGTGGCGTGGTCCAGTTCACATGGTGGAGTTTGGTCATAGGTTGGACTTGACGATATCAGAGACCTTTTCCAACCTAACTGATTCTGTGATTGACTGGCCATGGAAATGTCTCGTCTTCCGATTAGGGAATGAAGTTGAGGGGAAGCTTTTTGAGAACAACATAACCCTTCCTCATTGCAGAAGGGGTTGAGTGAGCATTTATGCCCCTGGTGAGGGTACAGCCCGTCCCCAGGGGAGTAGCTCTGACCCAAACTCTTCCAGGTGTTACTGAAGGGCTCCTGTTCGCTGCCGCACGGCAAGAGGAGGGTTTGTTGAACGACAGGCTAATGCCACCGTAGCTGTCCGACGGGCGGCAGCTGCGAGGGGCTCCCAGCGGCGAGGCCGGGCGGGCCGGGGCGGCAGGCGCGGGTGGGCACGACGGCCCAGCGGGGCGGGGCGGCGG